>JAAOWG010000723.1:0-12076 GCA_036491945.1 Paranurophorus simplex
AACAAGTCTTTATAGGTTTTAACTTATTGCATCAACATTATAAAGACTCTTTCCATTCTGCAACCCAACCTATTCATTTTACATGAACCTTTCTTTTTTTAATTGCAGTTTAATAGCCATGATAATTTGGCGGAGGAGTGGCCTCATTTTGACGCTGGGATTCTCAATTATGTTCACTTTCTCTTTGGACAAGATCTCAACAGGGGCTGCCCCCATGCCGAGGATTCGTCATGAAAGACATCGCTATTTCATAGGCACTGCTATGCTCCTTCCTAGCGTTGGATGTGGGACTGGAAAAACAAGGGGGCAGGATGGGGACTGTCATAGGCAAGTGGTAACTGGACGGAAACGTCGAAGCCTGTATACTTTAAAATCCATTGTCAAGGATGTAAGGATAGGGACTGTACAAAATGACTTGAATTCATAGCCTTCCAAATAGCTGGAATAATAATAATAGCCTTTACAATGAATCTTCTGCTGTGATACTAATTACGTGTACTAAATATTTGAGTTAAATACCGAAAGTATATTATCGACAAATTATTGTCAGACTTAACAAGTATTGTTTGATTCCTTTTTTTTCCACGCTAAACTTAAATGGACCAAGAACTACGCATCATTATTTTTAAAGATAAGTAATATAAGGATAAGAACTCCGGCACCAGCAAATAACTTGTATGTAAACATTTCATAAAATGTCGATATCCAAAGGAAAGAGACAGAGCTCTACCAAAAAAAAACAAACCTCATGCCCAGCATACATAATCAATTTATGGGTTATCTTTTAAGTGTTAAAAGTGAAAAGAGAAACATTACAATAGCAATTAATTGTATAAAAATGTATGTACATGAAAATAAACTGAGTTGTTATATTGTTCCAAGTTTGGTTTTCTTATGCAATGTCAAGGAAGTTGATAAGTGGAAGATTTGACATACTCCCCTAATCCCAATTTAAATTGATAAGATTCAAAGCATAAAGGTATTTGCTTCTTTTTTATTCTCACCATTTGCTTAACCTTGATCAAGTTTCAAGAAGAAGTTTTATATTCTCTCTGTTTCCAGATTGATTGTAGCAGATGGTTAATTTACCTTGGCTATGAATAATTTGATAAGCCGTTTGATTCAATCATTTTACATCAATGTCAACCAAGGTGAAAGGGAGTAACTAGATCCTTTAACTTTCACCATGCTCTCTCAAAAAAAAAATAAAGCATTTATGTCTACCCTAGACTTCATCTCCCATTTCACAAGGATTATATTGGGAAAGCTATTTAATTAACATCTCAACTTCATTGCATCATAAATCAACCCTCTTTCTGAGCTTCTATTACAATACAAATTCCAAAAGGTTGCAACTTTGGAAGTTGGAACTAAACCGATGGATTAAATGATTTATGATTTCAATCCTAACCCATACTTCATTGTAATCTTTAAATGAATGATTACAAAAAACAAAGCCCTAGTACAACATAAATTAAATTGTGTTAAATTGTGTGAGATAAAATGATTCCAAGTCCTAATAAACTAATAAGGTTATATTTCAACCAGCTTGGAATAGCATTATAATGGATATAAACATGTTTCAACAATGATCATCAAGTTTCTAGTTTCCAGCTAACACTGTAATTTCTAAGAATCCAACAAAGGAAAATCCCATCCACATCATCATAATCTTTAAAAACTAACGTCATTTCTTTAATGGCCCAAATATACTATCTGCAACCACACACAATGGAGTACCTATCCCCTCCAATATTTGACTACATATACATAATTAAATTACTTGATTAATACATGATCTATATAATCTAAAGGAATTATCAAAACTGATTATATTTTTTTGCTGCTTTCAACATTTTCATCTACACCTCCATCATACTTTCCTTGTTTTATGGGACTGTTGTACCATCCAAAAAGTAGGGTAAATACTTGAAACAAAATTGATTGATGCTGATTAATGATATTACATTTCCATGAACAATTGCATCCATTCCCAGATAAACTTCAAAACACTGAAATTCCCTTGCCCTTCTCTAATTCATGGATGACAATATAATGTGGATGGAATGAGATTGAAGCAGGTGGATTAAGAAGCCTGAAGCTGAATTAAATCTCTCAAGAAGAGGCATGGGTGCGGACGCCGTCCAGTCTAGAAACTTGGCCCAGATTCTCTCTATCCAGCTTTCACACAGCTGCATTTTTTAGCTACCCTCTCTCTCTCTGATCTTCATCTCCAGTGAATGAATCAAGGCTGGAGTACTGGATTCTTGTAAAGCAGGTTCAATTAAGCATGCACAAAAACGTCTAGCAGATGTCCAGTTTTCATAGCCCAGTTTTACAACATATGTAAATATCCTACAGTACTTCGTGTGTAGCCTTGATTTGGAGAAAATATTGAAATCCTTCGGGACCAAACCTGCTTTGCATCTTAAGTGGTGATCTTTCCATTATTATTATTATTCGCTCTAGTGATTCATTCTTCAAATAAATTTATTTTAAGTCCTTCTTTTGAAATGTGGGATGAGGTAGGAAATTATATTTTCAAAACTATAAACATTCCAGCTCAAGGTTTTCTTTGAAACGAATTCACTTCATTTTAACTTCCTCTTTTACTCATGCTTTTTTTATTTCAGTTGAAAATGTACCTTAACATAAACAACGCCTAAATATGTACTGAATATCCACATCATTAGTTTTTTTTAATTGTTGTTTACCAACAATTAACGTTGGAAAAACCAACCTCAAAAACTTGCAGAAACTTTCAATTAAAAAAATTCACAAAACCTTATTATAATTTCCCATTCTCAACAAAACCAAACGTTAGGATTTTCATGAACAAAGTAAATGTAAATACCAGATTCACGGAATTTTATGCGGGTTATTTAAATCCGTTAAACATTAACATCCTTTTTTCCACGCTTGAAAAATTCAACGCTCCACCACCCCTAAACGCTAAAATGTGGAGGAATGGATCAAATGGAGGAGGAGGAAGGGGTGCGGCAGATGCCTCAGGATTTCCGGAAGTTGGAACATGGGAAGATCTTGCGGATAGCGTACAAAATGATCAGCAAAGAGAATTAAAGGAAAAGGAAGACAAGGGCTTGTTACCTCCCCTTAGACGACCTCATGTCAATGAAATCCCTGCCGGTTAGCCTTATTTTTAGGGATTGGAAGGATTCCTCTTTAAATTGTGGCTTTTTTATAGATGTTCTTGCCACTATATTAAAGACGAACAAGTCGGAAGAGATTATTGTTGAAAATCCACAACAATATGAGCCTGTTCCACGACCACAAGAGATGCCCACGCAAAGTTCACAAAATACGCAACAATATGAATTTCTTTCAACACAGTGGCAAGAGATTCTAACACTAAATCCACAACAATATGATTTTGTTCCAGCGAACAGAGGGATTGTAGCACAAAATCTGGAGCATGATTTTGTTCAGGCTCAACCTCATGAGATTTTTGAACAAGATCAACAACAATATGTAGAACAAGATCCACAACAATATTTAGAACAAGATCCACAACAATATGACTTTGATCCCTCAACACAATTTGAAGGGGGTGAAAATTTACAAGACTTTGTTTTAACCACAATTACGGATGCAATTACTAATGTAATAATATATTTATTTAATTTTTAGAGAATTATACGAAACTAAATCTATTTTATCCAATTACAGATTACGTCTCATCCTGGGAATTTTAAACGATGCTCAAAATCCATTTCAGATATATTAAAAAATTACTGTTCGGATGTCCAGACTCTTGAAATTGTGGTGACATTAATCATTGAACAGGTTGGGTTTAACATTGTAATTATTTTGGTAGTTTAGTTTTTAATCTTTGCAGTGTGTGACGAATCGGAATTTTTGCTATTCTGGGGCCCGTTTGGTTGATGTTCTTATTAAGGATGGAGTGACTGTGAACAATGTCACGTTTAAAAAACTATTAATTGAAAGGTAAGTGAATAGTGAAAAGATTAAACTTTAGGTTAGGTTGTGTTTACCACAAAAAAAACTCTTGAATACACTACATAATAAATTTTTTGACGCGTGATTCATTTTTAGATGTCAACAAGAATTTACTTCATGTAACAATTCAAATGATCCTGCATCAATAGAACGAGGTCGTGGCCTTCTAATGTATTATGGAGAACTTTTTATGAATGTAAAAATAACTTCAAAATCTGGCCTTTTGATTCCTATTACACCGTTTGGTGCGGGTGCACTAGGAATGATGCAAAAATTAGTCAAAGAACCCAACTACGAAAATATCAAATGCGTCTTTCAAGTTCTGAAGGTATAAAAAGATTAAGGTTTTTTTAATTGTACATATATATTATTTGACAGTTGATTGGTTGGGATATTGATAATTCGACGGATGCTAAAATTAAAACCAGTTTCGAACAATTGTTGAAGGATATGTCGTTCTTGTGTTTGGCATCAGATAGCATTCAGCCCGAAACTAAGAAGTTGCTGGAAATATTGTTTGACTTGAAAAATAAAAAATGGAATCATGTAGACTCAAACAAGGAGACAGGATCCGATAGTAAAAGCTGTTCTTCTTCTGCGTCTTCCGTAAGCGACTCACAAAAGAATAGCTGTTTCTATGAAATTCCTGACTCGTAAGTTAATTTAATTGTACATATAACTTTTCTAAAATGAAATCCTTTGATTTAGCGATAATGATGAAGGTGATGATGATTGCATTTTATTGGATGATGAACCATTACAAGTTCAACAAGCGTATGAAGAATTTTTGAAGTCTTCAAAAAAATAATCAGTCATCCTTATTTGTTAATTACTTGTGTTTAATATTGGAAAATCTTTTGCAACTTTTCATGGTCTGATTTGTAGTATTTATTTACAATAATAATGTCATGTCTGAGTCATGGTTTATTAATAATTTAATCATAGTACATGTACAACAACCCAAAATCCGGTGATAATTAAAAACTTAGATTTATTTACTGTCACAAATGTCAATGATTTAAATCTTTACTTTTTACCATCCCCAAATGTCCCCAATTATTCGTATAGATTTTGTAATTTTAATTTTGGAATAATGTTTAGGTTGTCGGACCTGCTACAATTTTCTTTTCTGAAGGCTGCACCATTTGTGCTGTTTGTAAAAGCACAATTTCAAACGTAAAAATTACAGATATAACGGAAAGTATAAATGGTCTTTCTAAACGAAAAGCACCTAGTCCATGAAGTGCTATTGGATTCGTTGTTATTTTTCTTTCAGCTCTTTCTATCTAAAAATGAAATGAGTCAATGGATCATTTTCAATGCAAACTCAATAAACTAAAAACTTACATCAACTGTATACAATTCCCTTGGACAATGAGCCAACAATCGTAGAAAGTCATGAGCATAGTCATTCACTTTGCTAGCAGAAAGGGCTACTACAAAGGTCCTTGCAATAAGATGAAGAAAAGACCAAGACACGTATAGTGTCGAAATAAAGTCAACTTTTTTGGAAGGTGCTAAAAAATGATGAAGCTAAACATCAAACAATCAATAAACCAATTCCCTAAATAAACATCAAGTCAGTACCTGAATGCAAATGAAATAAATGTTTACTGAAAAGGACACAAAGACAAGAGGAGAAAGTAAATCTGCAAATTCTTTTGTCATAATGGAGATTCGGTCATGTTCTTGAATGCTTTTGATCCACTCTGCTTTCCCTTGAATAATTAGCATTTTTACAACCCATTGTTTTCAGATGCATAGCATCATAATAAACTTATATATTACCAGATTCTTTTAGTTTCAACCTCCCCTCAGAACTTTGTATAAATCCTTTAAATTTTCCATACAATGCTCGAGATACAATGGCTATAAAAATATCCCCAAAATTCCAAGCATACACTGCCCACTTATTGCATAAGAAAACGGCAATTGCTACAGAAGGATTGTATGGAATCATTCCAGCCCATTCTTTGTGAGAATTTTCATAATAATATTTCAACGGATGCTCAACACGTTCTAAATATAATTACATTTCATTCAAACAATATTAGACCAAAAACTTTTCAACTTTTTTTATACCATGCAGTGGAAACAACAATAAATGTGAGACTGCATTTTCTGTAATTGCAGAACTAAGGATTATTCCAGCAATCAAAGAGATGCTCAATTTTAATCCAACATCTTCATTTTCATCGTTCCCAACTTGTTTCCATTTTTGAAGTAATTCAACTAATTTTTGAGACCTTCGGAAAATGTAGATGAATCTAAACAATGCAATGGATAACAATTACGCAACTGTATTTCCACTCACACATAAACACCAATTGAATAGCAGACAGATCCAGCCGCATTTTTGGCCAATTGCGTAGCGTCTCTTCCACCTGTTCGAAAAAATCCTGCGAAAGCCGTAGCAGTATTGCAACATAGAACCAAAATAATGGAAAGGGAGAGGACGCTTGAGATGCTGCAGATACTGAACAAAAATCATGAGATTACATTAACAATTAGAAAAGTATTACCTAAATTTCAAGCTTTTTGAATCCCCACTAATCACCCCAGTTATTGGAACCAATCCAATACATTTTCCAAACATTAAGAAACCTCTCATGCACTTGAACAAATCATCTCTCCGTACTTCCCCTTCCTCTTTTTTCTGCAATGGACCCAACAATGTGTCACTTATCTTGATCCTTGGCTCTTGGTACTTGAAATTGTGTAATTGGAGTACTGGACCATTGTCATATTCTGGATTCATTACAGAAACCGAATGAACTACAAAGTTATTTGGCTTCATATGAAAATGTTGGAAAAGTTCTTATCCAGATGGTACTTGAATTTGAAAGATTTCTTCGGATTTGAAAGATGGAGAAAGTGGGTGGGCATTGGACGTTTTGAAGCAATTGTAAGACTAACGTTTGTTTCTAAAATTAACGCTACAATTCAATACTTTGATTACTTTACTTTGGTGTTGTGTTTATGAACTATTTATGCCAATTGAGTATAAATACTTTAGTATTACATTAAAAATATACTATGTATTTATACTTAGATTATCCTTATTACTCTTCTTTCTACAAATTACATAACAAAATACGAATTAGTCTAACACGCTAGGAAATAGGACAAATTTCATTTAAATTGTTGTATAATAGATATCAGAATGATTTTGTAAAAAACGGTCAAATTTATCCTATTGACGTGTGAATAGTTGGAAAGTTGTAAAGTAAATGTTTTTCGAGTGAATGAAATGATAAATGTAAAGATGTGTATTTAATGAATTATAGTTCATCAATTACATGGGAATGTGTCAGCTCTACTTGACAGCTTAACAATCATTATTATACCAACCCAAACAATTTGTTATACGTATACATGATGCAAACAATGCAAAGGTAAGAAACGACACTTTTCATTGAATATGTTCCTTTATTATTATCCTCACGGTCACGGTGGCCCTGGTTTATAACGTTTGATAAGACAACAATTAATGTCTCATCAAGAATAGAAATGCAGTGAAATTTTAATGAGAAATTTAGACCAAAGAAAATCCAATAGACTTGACGTAATTTATAGGGTGGGTTGGGAAATGTTGTACAAAATCATAATGTAATGTAATCAGATATTCTTAATTTAAAGTTGATTTTTCCAAATTATTTTGTTGTATTTTCATCCTCCAACTTCGCCAAAGCATCCTTCTGCGCTTTAGCTTCTTCCCTTGCCTTTGCATTATTCTTGTAACGTGCATAGCGTTCTCTCATTTTTGGATCGTGTGACCACATATGAATCGTTAGATAATTAGCAAGCTTGAATAATTTTCCACATATTTTGCACAAGTAATTGGAGTCTGGGTTGTGCAATTTCTGATGCCTATCTCGTTGCCCTTTTACACGAAACTCTTTGTTGCAATGTTCACAGTTAAATTTTGGAGCGTCCGGTTCTTTTGATAAGTGAATGATTTTAACGTGCCATTTGAGTTTTGCGGCTGAAGTGAAAGCAGACGTGCAATCTTTATAATCGCATTGAAATTTCTTATCAGCAGTATGGGCAGAAGATTCTAAATGTGATCGAAGGCCTTGTCGAGCTGAAAATGATTTGTTACACTGCAAACACTTGAAAGTATTTTCTGGTGGATTTTCATGCCAAAGATCAATATGAATTTTCAATGCCTCCTCAGAATTTCGGTAAACTTTAGAACATTCTGAATGTGGACATTGAACCCCGAATTTAACACAATCAGATGAAGGATCCGATTTTAATGTTGCATAGTAGTGTCTCTGATATCCCAAACTCTAAATGACAGAGAGATTATTTTCTAGAACCATTAATTGCATATTTAATTTGTAGTACCCTTCGAAAGATGGTTGAGCATCCTCGACAAACCATAGTTTCAGGAGGACAATGGGCTGTTCGGATATGATCTTCTAAAGTATAACGATGACCAACTGCCTTTCCACATTGTTCACATTTCATTCTGTCCGCAACTAATGGAACTGTTTTGTCATTGCCACGAATGCCTTTGTCACTGTTCTCACACTTATTAAGGACTGCATGAAGATTCCAGTCAGTGTACCTAAAACATGTAATTTAAATTCATCGTTCATATTGTACAGTATTTCTATTAAAAAGGTATTACCGACTAAAGACTTCAGAGCATGTGGAGCATGGGAAACTATCTACTTTGTAAGCTTTGGATAGCCATGAAAGATTGAACTTGTTCAATGTGCATCTATACTTTCTGTACTCTTCTTTTGTCATATTTTTCCTATAAACTGGAAGATCTTCCTCTTCTTTCTTCTTTTTCTGTAATTCAATTACTTCGGCAAATGTCAATTTCTCTCTTAATGGACGTTTTCTTTCTTTGATCTTCCGTTGTCGTTTGCCAGTTAATTTTATTTTCAATCTTTTATCATTTCTTTGTAGATTATCAATTCTTCGTTGATTTGTGCCTCTACTACTTCCGGTTAACTTTCTTGATTTTTTAGCGACTTGTTCTTCAGTAAATGCTTCACTTTCGCTACCACCTTCACTACGGTTATCGCCTGATAATTCCATTTCATAATCACTATCAGGCTCAGAATCCATTTCCTGTTTAATCTCAATTTGATCATCAATGTCAATCATAGTAGCTTCCGTTTCATTGATCTTGGAACTTGCGCACTGACGCGTTGTTCTCCTTGGTCGTCCACTTGCAGCTGTAATTCAAAAGAACATGTTCTTATGATATTGAATCTATTGCCACCTCATGGATCCCTTAATCTCAAAAACCTATCGTATCCTACTTACAAGCCATTACTTCAGGAACAATAAAATCATCTTCCATCTCAATGCAACTTCCATCCCTATTATTCAACATAAATTCTGCACCGTTAAATTCTTCCTCGTCCTCAATATTTTCTAGACAATAAAACCACATTGAATAAGAGAAAATAGACGCCACAAGACTTCACCCAAAGATGTTAAATACTGATGAATCTCTTGTGTAACACAATGTTCACAATTATAGTGACAAAAGCCTTTATCCTCCCTTTTCATCTTGATCCCAAATTTAATCCTTTGTCTAACATGATCATGTTTCCTTTGTAGCCTTTGAATATCTTGAAATATCCTTCTCCCTTCTTCCACAACTTTGGAACATTCTTCACAAATCCAAACCCATTCTTCGGGATTTCCACGAGATAAGAATCTTATCAATAATTCCTCCGGTAGGTCCAACAATTTGAGGAAATAAATTACAAATAATTGCCTCTCCATTGTCTCCATACTCTCCAACAATGATGGGGTATCTAAAAAACAAAACATTAATCAACAAATTACCTTATAACTGAAGAACCTACTTTTTCCATGATCCTCTCCACCACATGAAATGCAAGGATGGGTGGACATCATCTTATGGAATAAAGATAAGCCTTTGTTATTTAATAATTTAAGTAAATTCAGGCTGTTTCAAATAAAAATCCTTCCCCGCTCCAATATGCTATATGCACTTCTTGAGATCAACTTTGAACGTTTTTGAACCTTTTTATTATGGAGAAACATATATATTTTTTAAAAAACGTTGAATGAGATGAATTGATTTATTCTACTAATTGTCTATAGTGGGTGGGGCTTTAACGTTGTATTTTAAAAAAACCTTAAAAACACCCAGGGAAAGGATCCTCTCTATTTTTCCTCATAACAAGTTGTATCTTTCTATTCATATCTTCATTATAAATGGCCACACATTTTTCATAATTAACTCGTCTTCTAACTTGGCAAGCCTTTTCATGGTAGCGTGTCCTTCTATATTGATCTAAAAGTCCTTCCCTTCCCATGAGTCGATTAAGAAGCCTCATAGCCTCATCCACATTGTCATTACGAACAAGGACGGTGCGAGCGATGAATTTACAATGTTGATTAACAACCATTTGTGATTCTACAACGGTTTAACAATTTTAATTTAAAGAGTCAATGTTAACTACAAGGCTTACCCAACGTTCCGGAGATGTAGGAATAAGGGAATTTAATTTTATTGAGAAAGGAGGAGAAATAGGAACTTCGAAAAATTATCAACAGCAGTCTTCCATTGCCCCAAAGTTAGAGCGGGAATGGAATTTTTTGAATGGAACGTCATATAAAAAGCGGATAATTGCAAAGAATGACGGATAAGCCCAATAATCTGGGGGATGGGTTACTATTTGCAAATTTAGTTAACGTCCTTGAAAAAACAGTGACGGTCAAGGAGAGATGGGAAAAAAAGAAAAAGATTCAAGCTCTTATTTCAAGATGTCGAGAATTATTTCAAGAGATTTATGGAACGTTGGAGTCAGCTGCGGCGAATGTAAGGACCCTTACCCCAAAACTATTATTATTATTATAATTGTTCTAATAGGGAGACAGTATTTATCCAATAATTCGCATCCTTTTGTCAAAATTTGATCGTGAGAGGCCTGCCTACAATTTAAAAACTCATACCCTTGGAAGATTGTTGGCAGAAAGTATTGGAGTCAGTGGGATTGATAGAGATAGATTAATTCATTTCAAGGACCCTTCAAAGGCGGAGGATAGTGCCGGGAATTTTGTGGCTATTGCGTATTCAGTTATGAAAAGTCGATTTTCAAGCAGTACCTCCTCCCAAATCACAATAACACAACTTCATGGGATTTTGGATAGTATGGCTCAAGCTAATTTAGCTAAGCAAAAGGAAATTGTGAGGGATTTGTTTGCAACTCATAAAATATCGGCTTTAGAAGGGAAATGGTTGTGTCGGATTTTTCTCAAGGATTTAGAGATTGGGGTTCCAATCCCACAGATTTTGCAATTCATTCATCCTCAAGCTAAGGAGTATTTTGACACAATCAATGATTTAAAAAAGGTAAAAAAGGCAATCATTCGGATTGCATAATGCAAAATGTAATAACTTGACGTTGAATGGTTTTTTCTGCAGTTATGTCAAACATTGAATGATCCACAAGCGGTAATTGAAACGGGAGAAATCAAACTCAACTTTTTTGTGAAGCCTATGCTCTGTAAAAGAACTGTTGATTTAGGAGACTTTGACTTTGAGGGCGAAGAAGACGTCGTCGCATCAACGTCCAAATCAAAAAAGGCATCTGACCCAAGGAATAAAATGGCCCCTCCTTACTGGGTTGAAACAAAATGGGATGGTGAACGATTTCAGATTCATTATGATGGAAACAAACTAAAGTACATGTCAAGAAGGGCGTATGATTACACTGACAACTTTGATAAGAATTTTTCTGCAAAATTCCGTCCCCAAATTCTAACAGGGGTTAAAAGCTTTATTTTGGATGGAGAAATGATGGCTTGGAACAAGCGTTTCAATTTGTTTACACAGAAAGGGGAGCAGATTGATGTAAAAAAGTTGCTCCCCACTAATGAGAATCATTGTCCAGTTTTTGTTGCATTTGATGTGCTTTTATACAACAATGAAGTAGTGATTGAGAAAACACTTGTTGAACGTTCAGAGATTTTAAAGAAAATTTTAACCCCAAAAGAAGGTGTTGTTCTTATTACGGAACAAAAAATAGTTCACACTAAACAACAAGTTGAAGCAGCTTTAAACACTGTGATTGATAATTGTGATGAAGGCCTTATA
>JAAOWG010000724.1:0-12065 GCA_036491945.1 Paranurophorus simplex
GTATTTACTTATACATATCTGCTTATTAGCAATTTATTAACTTTTATTTATTTTCATGACTTTTACATAGGTCGACGATTAAAAGAGGATGAAGACACTTCTAGATTCTTTTTAGGGGGTGGAGATGCCAGAAGACAGCCCTTAGGGGCAGGATTCAGTTTAAAGTTTTAAATTAATTATAATAATATTGTAATTTGTGTGAAATTGCTAAAAATAAATTTTTGAATAATTATTTTGTATGTATATGAAATTTGATGTACAGGGTACCTCTTTCCAACATTTATAACTTGACTAATCTTAATGCATAAAAAGTTTATAACGAGAAACTATTATTGTGGCACAAATTGCTTCTTCAAAAATGCAATTAACATACTTGGTAAAGACATGTTTTTGATTACAAAATCATAATAATAAATTCATCACAAGTTAACAAGTTGAATTGAGAAGAAAATTTGCCCAAGTAATTGAATGGTTTACCAAATTAGTGAAATAACGTTGGATTGGATTTAAGGGTATGTAAACTTGTCAAGTTACGTATGTAAACAACATGCAAGAGTTTTCATGCAATGCATGCTCATTTGATAAAAGCTTTAGATTATTATGATTGATGACTTCAGTCACATTGTTTCCAGTCTAATCACCATAATGAGGACATATAAGTTTGAACGTAAATGAATATTTAGCTCATTCGGTGTTAAGGAAGGACTTGGGTGTCAAACTTAATTGAACATTTTCACAATGAGGCTTCTTGTACTTGCTTTATTTTGCTTTAGTTATCCCATCCACGGCCAGATATTTGAAGGATATTCCTGTCGAGAGGGTCAACTCCCAAATCCAGTTCGAGTGGATTGTCATCCAGAAACGAATGCAACATCTGAAGAATGCAGAAGACGAGGTTGTGTTTGGTATGACAATTTAATTCAATAACTTGTCCTGTTCATACTAAAAGTACAATATGAATAGGTGTGATAAAGAACCTTCTTCAACAGATGAAAATGTCCCCTTCTGCTTTTTTCGGGATACAACATATGTGCCTCCAGGACCTACTTGTGATATTGGTTATGTGACCCCATCCGACCGAGTGGATTGCGCAAGTGGTGAAGTAATTGGAGAATGGGGTTGTCGGTACAGGAATTGTACGTGGTGCCCCACACCCCCAGGGTCAAACTACCCTGCCTGCTTTATTCCATCCTCAATTGATTCAACAGGATATGTAATGATTGGTTCACCCGTCGAAACCCCAAATGGCGTCCGGTACTTAACGTTTTCACACCTTACACCACTAACTCTTTTGTTATTTACAGCATCACAATTGGAAAATCATTCAAGAATGTGAAACCTCAATTTGAAAATGAAATTGAAACATTAACATTTGATGCTGAATTCCAAAGTGATTACAGACTCCGGATTAAGGTTTATTTTTATAACGTTATTTTTGATTGATGATGTTTTTTTTTGGATTTAGATAAGTGATGGGAACAATGAAAGATATGAAGTTCCTCTTGAAATAACTCCACCCTCTGGTGGAAATGGGGATCCCTTATATTCCCTGGAATTCACAAATGATCCCGTATTTTCATTCAAAGTTGTAAGAAAATCAAGCGGGGTGGTACTTTTTGATAGTTCTGTGGGGAAATTAACTTTTGCGGATCAATTACTATCAATGTCTTGGTCCCTTCCAAGTGAAAATGTTTATGGAATTGGGGAAAATGAACAGAGAAGTTTTAAACATGATTTTACTGAGAAACTTAAATACACTTTGTATGCCACGGATTCAGCTCCACTGGTAATGTTACAAATGATTTATGTTCTAATTTAATGCAGTTTTTTTCTACAGTTTACAACACCCGTGTACGGAGTTCAACCCCACTATACTGTTTTAGAAAATGATGGCAATGCACATGCATTTATGATGTTGAATTCAAACGCACAAGGTAATGAGAACGTTTTAATGGAATGTTGGAAGCATAATAGTTTTTCATGTAGAATTTCAAATGCTGCCTGGTCCTTCCATAAAATACATAACAATTGGAGGGATATTTGATATGTACTTTTTCCTTGGACCTACCCCTGACCTTACAGTTCAACAATATACTGAAGCCGTTGGGCGTACTCAAATGCCAGCTTATTGGGCATTAGGATTCCAATTATGTCGATGGGGTATGTTTGGTCATCATGGACCTCTAAACAGTCCTTAATATTTAGGATATGACAACATTGAAAATATGAAGGCAGCCGTGAACCGAACTGCTTTCTATGAAATACCTCATGACGTTCAATATTTGGATATTGATGTAATGCGGTCAGAATTAGACTTTACTTATGACGAGGAAAGATTCTCAGGACTTCCAGATTACATAAGAGAACTTAAAACAAATGGGATAAAATTTGTAACCATCCTTGACCCCATGATATCAATGATTGAGCCCCCAGACTATGAGCCATTTACTCTTGGGCAAGAAATGGATGTGTGGATTAAAAAACAAGATGGGACACCGATGGTGGGTAGGGTTTGGCCACATGGTAGCACAGCTCCAGGACATTTCCCAGATTATTCTAAAAATTCAACAAAACAATGGTGGTCATATTTGGTGGCTAAATTTCATGATTTATTGGAATATGATGGACTATGGATTGTAAGAGATTAAAATTCTGACTGTATTGTTATTAAAAAGTCTATAGGATATGAATGAACCAGCTAATTTTGAGAATGGTGACATGTACGAGGGATGTGCAAGTAATGTCATCAACTACCCACCTTATGTCCCAGGTTATAATCAAGATAAACAAATCCTTCATTGGAAAACCCTTTGTGGAGATCATGTTGACAGCATTTCAATTCATTACAATACACATTCTCTTTACGGACTTTTCGAAGCAATTCCAACGCTAGAGTATGTTTATAAAAAAAATTATCCACAGAATCATTCACGAATATTATTCAATTTTTCAATTTCCAGAGGAGCACGACTTGGGACTGGGAAACGATCAATGGTGCTTTCACGATCTACCTTTATTGGATCTGGAAGATGGACGAATCACTGGTTAGGGGACAACTGGTCGCACTGGTCTAATCTTCATTTTAGCATTATTGGAGTTATGCAATTTAATTTGTGGGGAATTACATATGTGGGTAGGTGGATATATGTACATATAAATTGTATTTTTTATTAGAACCATATCAGTTTCTAATATAAACATTAAATATATTATAGGACCTGATACTTGTGGTTTTATTGGGGAATCTAATGCTGCTCTTTGTCAACGATGGCATCAACTTGGAGCATTTTACCCATTCTCTAGGAACCATAATATTGCAGGAACACAAGTAAGTAATCCTCATTTTCAGACCAAATTAAATTGCAATTAACAGTGAGTTTATTTAGGACCAAGATCCCGGCGTTTGGGGCCCAGAAGTTGCGGCCTCAACAAAGGCCGCATTAGAAGTCCGTTACACTCTTCTACCATATCTTTACACTTTATTCTATCAACACGTCACACTCGGTGGTGCTGTATTTCGACCACTTTGGTACAATTATCCAAATGAAGCAGCAACTTACAATATTGATCGGCAATTCATGTGGGGCAAAGGAGTCTTGGTCTCACCGGTTCTTGAAGAGGCTACAACAAATGTTGAAGCTTACTTCCCAAATCAGCGTCACTACAGTTATTACGATGGACAAGAAATTTCTATTCGACAAGGACCAATGACACTACCAGCTCCCTTGGATTTCATTAATGTTCATGTCGTCGGTGGAAATATAATTGCCACACAACAACCCGCAAGAAATACAATGCTCTCTAGAAACAATGATTTTGGACTCATTGTTGCATTAAATGACGACTTCCATGCACATGGCGAACTATTCTATGATGATGGGGATAGCATTGGTAAGATGCATAAATACTTTGATAGGGCAAGCCAGGGTCAGGAGATGGACATTTCCGTCACTTGATCAAAATTGGTGCAAGTTTGGTTCTTTTCACAAAACCAAACCTAACTAAAATCCAATGCAGAAAGATTTCAAATTTTATATACCCCCAACATGACCTCAAAAGTTATCCCATACAGCGGTTACATAAGCACTGACTCTGACTGAAAATGAGATGTAGATGAGATGAGATGTAGTTGATGTAAAGATTTTAAAATCTGTGAAATATTTGCAGAAACCCATTTGAAGGGGGAATACTTTTATGGGGAATATTCCATATCTGGGGGTTTATTAAGAGCAACTATTGTGTCCAACGGCTATCCAGAAATGTCCAATAAAACGTTGAATACAATTCGTTTATTGGGCTCAGGTCCTGTTACAAGTGTCGTTGTAAATGAGGGCTTACCCCACAGAGATTTCACAACTGAACCAAGTGGAGAAGTTAAAGTTACAAATTTACAATTACCAGCTAATTCTCCATTCACTGTTAGATTTTCATAAATTTCCCAGCTATTGGGATTCTGATTGTTTATTGTAGTGGCCTCCACAATAAGCTTGATTAAATAAAAGTAAAATAAGAAATTGTGGCAAGTTAATTATAACAATCGTTTTTTATTGCGCATCATGTTTTGATACATGTTTTGGTGCGTTGTACATGGTGGTTTGCACAAGTTTTTTGGTCTCGAGGATGACCAATTAGGTTTTATGATTATTGTTATAATTTTACGATATCTGTGGCATCCATTAAAGATTAGTTAGTTTACTGGCCCTCGGGTGGGATCTCAACTTTTGTTGAATTTGGTTAAATAGTTGGTTGTGACAACAATGTAATGTAGTGTTTGGTGGTTTGAGTCAAAAATCATCTCAAGTCCAAGGAATTAAAAGAAAAGGAAATCTCAGCAACAAAAAACCCATATTATATGATGCCCCTAGGCTATATACATATAACTTTATTCTCTTATGATGAAATTTGGGAGAAGTAGTTCTCCTGTAAATGGTTTTGTAGCCACCCCCACATCTGTAGAAAGAAAATCATTTAAAAGAGCCATTCAAGAGAAAGGTAAACAAAAAAATGTTGGAGAGGGAATAACATTTCAAAAAAAGCTAGCAAACAATAGGTCCCTCAAAGGAATTATGATTGCACAAAAATGAAAATCATAAGAATAAAATTCCACAACGATAGGAAACTACAATATCAGATTTTGCAGAAAGGATGAAAAATGTTAGGAATTACGTATATATGTATACCTCGTAGGAAAAGAATTAAAGTCCCAACATGGACTATATTTGAAGAAGTATAAAAAATTATTAAAACGAAGTACAACACCAAACCTGCAAAATACTTTCATTCAGGATGTATTTAATTAAGATTGGTTGGTTGATTGCAAATGATAAACACGAGAATTAAATAAGAAAACAAACAAACGATTGAATTTTGTAAAGAGAATTTTTGTACTACCGAAAAGGTCCAACCCCTAATCTCAATTAAATAAATACTGACCCATCAACTAATAGCCTAGCAAAACAGTGGATGTAAACGCTTTTCCTATTCGAGAAGGTCAGTAGCAGATAGATTAGGATGGAAGAAGCATGATACAAAAACCCATCTCTCATGCAACCCCAATCTCAGTTAAGTTCCAACTTTCAAGCAGGACTTTCTCTTCATAAACTATTTCTATAAACACATCATTCCTTTACACATTTGACTCAATATGAAGGTGATGAGTTATAAAGTATTCAAATGTTTATTTCTATTTTATATCTTCATCATATATGAATTGAAGGGAGTGTAAGTGGACGACGGGTAATCAATTGTTTCATATTTCATACTTTCATTTTAAGGAATGGAGGAACGTTGGAAGATCTTGTTACCTTGGATCGTCTTCTTAAGGAAAATTATGATAGAAGAGCAACCCCAACAAATCATTTGAGTACAAAATAAATATTCATTAGACAAAAATAAATAGAGTAATATTTAGATAAATCCACTCCAACCCGAGTCTATTGCGAACTATTCGTCCGTTCCTTTGGGTCTCCTAATCCATTAACAATGGTAAGTTATTCATTTTTTTAAACCTATTTTTTTCTTTGAGGGTTAAATAGGTGAAAAAATGGCTTATTATTGATAGATAGATTACCCTTCAAAATATTGAAAGGATTAAATTGAGACATTGATGAATTATTATTAAAGACCAGGTCGTTCCATGCCTTTAATGGATTTATGAGAGAAGGGATCCGTTTTCAAAATAACATCAACATCAAAGAGAATAAATTCTTTTAATAAAAAATAAGCAGAAAACAAGAGTCAAGTTGAAAATTGCTAACATGTACATACATACATTCCGGTTTCGCTTTCATTTTGCTGCTTTATTTACATACTTTATGCAATCACAGTTTGGTTTGTGGTCGGATTTTTGATTTTTGGACAAACGAAAGGTTCAAGGATTTCATAAAATTCAGTTATAATTATAATAATTACGTCAAAAGGACTCATTAATTTGTAGTCAGCAATTCACAAAAATTATTACAGAGAAATTATCAACTTTACTGCATCTCCGACCTAGCTAAATACATAGAAAGCATCCCATACTCTCAAATCCCCAAATGTTTTTGAGAGCACTCTAAATTGTTTGGTTTTGTATTAAATCTCTTTTAAAAGGACTATAAAGTGGATCTCTACTTGAGACAGCAATGGGTTGACGAGCGTCTAAAACATCGTGACATAAAACGACCAATGGACTTAAACGACCCAAATTTAGGTTACATTTACATTGAAATATAAAAATGTAATGTCTTTCAACAAATCTAGTCAAAGCAATTTGGAAACCAGAAGTTTACTTTCCTAATTCAAAAGACGCAGGTTTGTAACACATTTCCTTCTCTTGTTTACAATTTAAATTCCAGATTTCCAATTTGTTACTGTAAGTTCAGTTTAAAGAAGGAATAAAGAATTAATTAAAAACCCAAAGGTGCCGAACGTTCTAGTACGTATACATCCTGATGGGAAAATCTTGTATATGTTGAGGCAAGTTTACAATATTTTCTTTTTCCACCATCATTTCCATGCTTTACACCATGCTTTTCATCTTTATTATTACTCAATTATTTATATGAAAAAAAGTACATTAACTTTGAAAATCTCTTTTGTATTCATATCACAATAAGATAGTAAATACAAAAGTTTGACAAATTCACGTTTTACTATTATTTATTTTTATAGATTAAAAATTACATTTTCTTGTATGATGGATCTTTCAAAGGTAAGCTAGTGTTCTTTTCATTTTTTTGACCTTTTCTCCCAAAGTTCCCACTGGATCGTCAAATTTGTGCGAGTAAGTTTACTTTATGAAAAAATGGAATTAAAAGTTATTTCTTATTCTTTCCCTAGTGGAGGTTGCAAGTTGTAAGTAAAAGCATTTTTTTCTCTCTTCTTGCTTGAGCATGTTAAATGTTGTAAATTACCTGCTTTCACCATTACAAAAGAACCTTCTCTTTTATGAGAATTACATGATAAATAAAATTCAAGGAAATTGTGTTCCTTAGAGAGTTAATGAAATCCCCATGTGGGTAGTGACCATTTGTCTCATTTCTAAAGACACATATGTATTACATTAAAATCAAATTTTACATTAGATAAATATCATCACAAATGTTGCACTACAAGCATGTACTTAATTAAACATTTCTCATGAATCCCATTTGTGTTGAGTTGATTAAATATGTTGCAATCCAATGCAGTGTTATGTAATCGGGCAGGTTGTTGGGCGTATAGTCATTACAATGAGAAAAAAATAAGCTTTCTCCCAAAGGCCTTTGTTTTTACTTTACCCTGCTCAGCAATTTGAGCCAACATAATGCCCATCAACTGGGCAATTCTTCTAGGAAAATCCCACCTTCTTCTACTATCATTAGTATTCGAGAATGTTACATTGGTATTCAATTTTAGAAAATGCAATTTCTTCCTCAATTCCCCACCCACACTCATTTATTCAAGAGATGATGCTCATAAAACTGTATTATCATCTCCGGCTGTACCTTATCCTTCAAGATTAATGAAATGAAAACAAGAAAAATGACAAGGTTGTCTAAACAGTTTTTGTAATTAATCACTGAGGGTTGAATTTCAGCATTGATTTATTGTACAAAAAAGTATGCGGAGAGAAAGTAGTTTTATTTCCTGTAGGCTTTCACTCCAGAGACCACTGCACCACAGTACAAATGCGTGTGACAAGTAAAAGCTAAAGAAAACACTTGAATATGAAATAACATGAATTTAAATGGAAATATCCTTGACACATCATGTCAAAAAGATGCGACAAAACCTTTGAGATACAAGTTTACTTTCTCCATCATTCTCTCCATATACTCCCAGTTTTTTCCAAACTTTACCAATTTTTCAATAATTGTGGAATAATATAAAGTCTCAATTCTCAGTTCTAGGTGGATTTGGTTAAGAACTAATCCCCTTTCTCTTGAAATTTCCAAAATTCTGCAACCCACGATGTAAAAAGTCTTGTCTCTTGTGCAACAACACTTATTAGAATTCTTGTCCTGTTTTACTTTTCTCTGTAAATTCAAGTAGTATATGGCAATGTCAATAAGAAATATGTGAAGAGTGGGAATAGAGATCTTTTCATCGTAAATCATTCCATTGTTGATTCTCTTCTATGAGTTCTTCCTTCTGTGGAGTTGAGCCATATGGAGAAAATGGATTTAAAGTTTCAAGATTTCAAATTCATCTCAATGTTTTGTGGATCATTGTAGGAACAAAAAGTTTTGAAATGTAACAATGTTAATCCAGATAAGCCCACATCTTATATGTGAGCATGGATGATGACTCTAATCCCTTTATCTCTCTACTTCTTCATAAGTGCATGCAGTTAATAAAGTAATAATCTAGAGAAAGTAAGGGGCCTGCCTCAAAAGCGCAATTGTTCATAATGTGTAATATTATTTGGATGAAACGATGTTGGACTAAAGTGAAAGTACTTTACATTAAATCAATACTTGAAACATTATATCTCAACATCACGAATTTTGAATTGGTTTGAAATTGATATGCAATTCTGATAAAGTGAATTTACTTTCAGTTTCTAAAACCGTGGAGGAACTTATTCTCGAGTGGAAAGTTGAAGTTCCAATAACGACAGGAAGTCTACAAATGACACAATTTGAAATGGAAAAGATTGTTGCTTCAAAATGTCACGAGTCCTTTCAAATTGGTGTGTATTACTTTGTATTCTTGTAAATCAAACATCTTTTCCCTACTCCTCAAAGGGAAAGCACAAAACACACTTTTTCTCATTACGTTTTTAACACCAACAGCAAATTAAATTGTTGATGCGGAAATTCATTTTAAGTTTAGAATCCCTTATTCTCATGGAGTTACGTGGCACATTATAGGGTATAAAGAGGAAGTAATTTAAAAAAAGTACTGATAAATTGAAACGGAAATTACTTTCTTTTCACTTTTGCCGTAGAAGGGACGTACACATAATAATACAAATGTAGAACTCAAATAATTAAATACTAATTATCTTTTAATTTCAGGAAATTATAGCTGTTTGGTTGCAGAATTTCATTTGGCCCGACTATTAGGATTTCATTTGGTTCAAAGTTACCTTCCAACAATACTCATGGTTGTTATATCTTGGGTTTCATTTTGGATGGATGTCAATTCTGTTCCGGGACGGGTGACGTTGGGCATCACCACACTTTTAACCGTCTCATCCAAAGCCACAAGTGAGCAACTAAATATTTCACAATTTCCAACAGTTCCTCATTTGATTCGAGCTTTTGAGAATTTTGATGAATTTTCTTCAATGCCTTATCAATCGCATCTGCTTTTCAGACGTACAGGAAAATATTGAATCCAGCTATGTCAAAGCTATTGATGTCTGGATGGGCAGTTGCACAGGTTAGTATAATTTCATAAGGGACTGTGTTTTGTATCCCCTTTAATTCTTGATAGCCTTTGTTTTTCTTGCCCTCATGGAATTTACTGTTGTAAATTACTTGTGGAGAAAGGAGTGTGTTGGTCATTTCACTCCAAAGGTCTCATCACCAAGGGCTGCTGTGCTTTCTTCCACTACTGAGAATGAAGATGGGGGGAAAATACCCTCTCAATCTTCACCAAGTGGGGTACTTATCCATTTATTTACATTCATCCTTTTATCTTTGCATCATAGTTAGGGATTGAAGGAGGGAATAATTGGGAAGCTCGGTTTGTTGGGACTCCAAACAGTCAGCACTCCAAGCAATATCAACACTCGAAACATAGAGAGGCCAGAAAATTTGAAGATTCCAAAAATAGAAATCAGGAATTGGCTAAGACAATTGATGAGTGTTGTCGAGTTGTTTTCCCTTTAAGTTTTAGCCTTTTTGTTTCATCATACTGGCTTTTCTATTTGTACATTTAATTTCTTTAATCATAAAAGCAGAGCATCCCACACCTGCTACCAAATCAATTTAAGTTAAAACCTTGCTTGGAAATTATGGTTTTCCTTACATCACGCAATTCTTTCCTCATTAGCTTTAAACTAGTAACGTGGAGAAAGTTTTGTCACAAAGTTTTAGCTCAACTTATTATTCAGTCCTAGTTTTAAAGTAATCAACAAAAATAGATTACAAGTTTATGTCCTCTTTTAATAAGCGTGTGTTCTAAGTGAGCCTGAGGTTTGGGATGGATGCTGGGTAAACTTGAAATTAAATTAGTTAAGATAGTTTAGTTTCAAAAGGTTATATTTGAGATTATATATGTATGTACTTCCTTACTTTCAAAATGAATTTAAGGATCAAAAGTAAATTCAATTAAGAAGATTCTAAGGAGAATTTTTAATGGAAGTACCTATCTATTCTAATTAACATAAAATCTCTCAAATACTCTAAACAACTCCTTGTAGATAAATAATTTAATTTCTACTTTATTCTATTTTTAGTTACAAATGTAAAATGCGATGTTTTCGTATTTCTCATAAATTATTCATTACTCCAACGACTCTGCAGTTCAACGATTTAATTATTAATAAGTTATCACAACTCCTCCAGTGGCAAAGATTTGAGTAAAACCCATTAGGACAAAGCACAAAAAGCTTGTGTGAGATACATTATATGTAATAATTCACATTAAATGTAAACTTGTGGATAAAAGTTGTTGATAAATTCTTCTAAAAAAAGACTATTGCATAAGCATATTTAATTCTAAATAGATCCGTTGACATTGACGTTGTGGTCTATTTAAATTTAAATTATTGTTATTATTATTATTATTGCAAACAACAAAAGGTTCAGTTCAGTCTTCTCATCCATAAGCTCATCTTCAGTATGAATATATTTCATATGCAACGTGCAAATATACTTGCTTTTTATTTGATCCAAGCTGGGAATTAAATTTGACCTTGAGACATTTCATCATACGTCTGATCTTCATTCATATCATATTAATCTCTGGACTTTGTCCGTTAAAACTCAACTTTTTTCCCGTTGCAAAATGGATTCCCTTGAAAAAGCAAAGGTCCCTTTACTTTGTTTTAGTGGCGGGCTAGCTGCAGGGATCGTCATGAACAAGATAAAAAATAGATTACAATCTCTTGATAAATCCCCCAATAAATGGATTAAGGTTGGAGTTATTTCAGAGCTCACTATTTATCCGGTGAAATCATTACCCGGCATTAAAGTAAAGAGAGCCGTAACTACCCTGCTTGGACTACAAGGTATGTAAATTACACTTGAAGCAGCTTCATTTCTAATCTTTGTTTTTTGAAGATGCCGAAAATCCCAATTTAAGGGACCGCACATTTTTAATCACAAATGCAAAGGGGGATGCACAAACAATCCGCGTTCATCCATCGTTTGCCCTTATCCATCCAACAATTAAGGGCAACACCCTTC
Source organism: Paranurophorus simplex (assembly GCA_036491945.1). NCBI lineage: Eukaryota > Metazoa > Arthropoda > Collembola > Entomobryomorpha > Isotomidae > Paranurophorus > Paranurophorus simplex. The sequence continues at coordinate 11,823 of JAAOWG010000724.1, forward strand.
ACCTTCGGTATATGGGTCATGAATCAAGGGAAGGAATTAGCCTTCAATTTCCAAAAGCTGAGGAAAATAATAAAAAGCTTGTGAGGTAATTGAAACCAAAAGGAATAAATGTAAAAGAGATGTAGCAACTTATTTTGAATAGAATTTGGGAGGATCATGTTTGGGCCATTGATTGTGGAGATAAAGTTGGAGCTTGGTTGGATAAAGTTACGGGGGTTGAGGGCCTTCGATTAGTTCATCATG
>JAAOWG010000725.1:0-12065 GCA_036491945.1 Paranurophorus simplex
TACAGCATATTTCTGTCACACTTTTACACTGATTTAGCGTCAGTTCAATACGTAGGATGTCAGCGCTTTTCCCAACCCTGTCATATGCTACACTTCCAGGTTCCAGTACCACGTTCAACGCATTCTTACTGCGTGCATATGGGAATGGTTGATGATCCACACTGTTTGCTAACCTGTCTAATATATTCGAACGAATCTCTGCATCGGGAGGGTTGTTGGGACTTGATGAGTGAGCTTCTAAAAAAATAATGTTCACATCTTTAGACACAGCTTGCATTCCCCCAAGCCTTTTCTAGTTTTAAAACTATTTGCTTACGCGGCTGTGCTTTATCCTCGCTTTTAACACCTTCATTGAAGCAGCTTAGAGTAATCTCCCTGAGTTCGTCCCGTGATAGGTGTCCTTCCTCGACAGTCTTATTGAGATACTCTTTGACCCAAAATTCAAATTTTTTCTTCCATTCTCCATTTGACGTGGCAGGGACGTTGGACGTAACTGGATGGGATGGAGGATTATTGTACGACCTTTTCATTCCTTAGTAGAATCCAACAATTCGCTACTTTAAACTATATGGTGATCCCGGGTTTGCAGCAACAATAAAAGAAATGTACTTTCCTCAATGTCCCTCAATTTCTCTGGTTTCAATAAATACGTTCCAGACCACGAGTTCAGTTCGTACCTTCTTCGACTTCCCGCTCTTCGTTGAATACAACACCAATCAGTGGGGCATTTCTGTACATCCAGTAACCTCCAAAATCGCGAGAATGCTTATTCTGCAATGCATTTAAACAACATATATGTCAATTTAGTTTTAAAACTATAATCAACAGGAAAAGAATGGTTATTTTTTGCTTAGAACAAATAATTTGGTTAACTGATTTTCAATTTTCGGAACAACTTATTCATACAAATGTACAATTGTTTCTTGAGTAAATTGTGCTCAGCTTTTTGTTTGTAATCCTTGCTGTCGTATCTTCAGTTAGAAAATATAATAAAATGGTTTGTACTATTGAACCAAACTTTTTATTTAGTTTCAGAACTAATTATATCAATAATATCAGCTATTTTATGTTACTTCTCTAACTATTTACTCATCACAACGACGGAGCTTTACGATAAGGCGAGGATTAGTTTTGTTCAGGCTGTTTAAATAGACTTTGGTTGTCATATGTAGGTTTTTGGCTTGAATAGTGTAAAACACCCGGCCTGCGTCCCCATATAGCATGAAACAGTAATCACAGGTGCATGTGCGAAGTGTCGGATCCTTCCTGGGACGACCTCTATTTTGTTTCGACCACATCTAAGGAGAAAATTGTTTTGAAATAAACTCGATTAAACGAAAAAATCAACTCACGTTGTATTGAGGGGGAACACACTGTGGGAATTTTCGAACAGTTGAAAGAAAAATTTGGAATTTTTCATCGATTTCCTTTTTGTATTTGTCAAGTACAAAAACTGCCTGCGATTAGTTTTAAAACTATTTAGTTTTAGCCCGACATATACAGACTTTTACCTCCAATTTCTTACGGTTCCCAATAGAAGGGTATTTCAATCTAAGGTAATGTCGTACTTGCTCGGCTGCAAACATTGAAGTTCCATATAGATTGAGAGGTACTGCCTCAGGTATGTTGTAGTATTCCCCGGCTTCAAAGTTTCTTCTGTCAGACAATATATTGTTTTTGATATGACATAAAATTGTTGTAAGCCCTTATTTAACTTACATGTATCCACACACACCTCTAGTTGTTTTAGGATCTATTATTTGGATTTTAACTTGATTCAAATTAGTATAGGCTGCGACTTGTACGTCAGATTTAACTGTTATATTAAACACGTAAACTCCTACTTTGCAAAATCTTTTCCCATTCATTGGAACTTCAGATCTAACTGGTGCACCATAAATTTGCCAAATTGGAGCTGAAAATATTGTAGTTTTAAAACTATTATAACTTACAGCATATTTCTGTCACACTTTTACACTGATTTAGCGATCAGTTCAATACGTAGGATGTCAGCGCTTTTCCCAACCCTGTCATATGCTACACTTCCAGGTTCCAGTACCACGTTCAACGAATTGTTTCTGCGTGCATGAGGGAATGGTTGATGATCCACACTGTCTGCTAACCTGTCTAATATATTCGAACGAATCTCTGCATCGGGAGGGTTGTTGGGACTTGATGAGTGAGCTTCTAAAAAAATAATGTTCACATCTTTAAACACAGCTTGCATTCCCCCAAGCCTTTTCTAGTTTTAAAACTATTTGCTTACGCGGCTGTGTTTTATCCTCGCTTTTAACACCTTCATTGAAGCAGCTTAGAGTAATCTCCCTGAGTTCGTCCCGTGATAGGTTTCCTTCCTCGATCGTCTTATTGAGATGCTCTTTGAATCCCAATTCGAACCTTTTCTTCCATTCTCCATTGGATGTGGTGGGGGCCTTGGACATAGCTGGATGGGATGGAAGATTATCAAATGGGAATTTCATTAGATTAATAGAGTCTAAGAGTTAATACCTTAAGGCAGTATGGCAATTTTCGTGCTTGTAAAACAAAAATAAAAGAAATGTATTTTCCTCAATGTCCCTCAATTTCTTTGGTTTGAATAAATACGTATCCAGACCTCGAGTTCAGTTCGTACCTTTTTTGATTTCCCTCTCTTCGTTGAATGCAACACAAATCATTGGGGCATTTGTATACGACAGTTTAATAAACCCATTAATTGTTCCTTAATAGTTTTAAAATTAGACGTATGAACCAAGTGATGTAATATGATTTGACTCAGATTAAAAAAAATAAATATATAGAAAGTTGGTCGGAATTGCAGACCAAATTAGAATTGTTAGATTTTTCTGTTATTCTTGTCGTTAGAATACATGTGCGCTGTTCGACTTCCGATCTGTGCGTAATACTATTATGGTGAATAACTTTCCACTGCCATACCATGGCCCAAACAAATCAATATTATTAACTTAAATTTCATACTAAATTTCACACATAGTTTTTAAACTAAAAGAAATGCTGAAAATTTTTTATGATTGAAGTACTGTCAGCGACAACTGGAGTTCTTATTCCAGTAGTTCTTTTAGTGTTTTGTGTAGCTTTCTGGATTTGGGATTCTTCTTTGTCAGCAATGTATTGTCTCAAGCGCTTTATTTCAAGATCCTTTTCAAGTAACATCTTATCTCCAGCGGTTCTCTCAAGCTGTCTTTTTCTTGACTGAGCTGGTTGATTCTTGTCACCGCAAGCCATACAATAGAGCATGTCCTCTATTTAGTTTTGAAACTAATTATAACTAATTTTTAATTTTTTTAATTAACTTACTGTGTAAATAGATATCACAGGCCAAACAGCGACCCCATCCACCTTCACCTTCAAATCCATTTCTCAACGAGATCTTGGCGTTGCAGTTTTTGTGGGGACAAGTGGTTGTCTTATCCTTCGCATGTCCTCGGATTAGTTTTCCACAGTCGACGCAATAACGATCATATGTCACTTTTCTTCGAGTAAATTCGGCCATTCCTATAAAAAAAATAGTTAATCTTACAATAAAATATAATTAAACTTACCTAAAACCTTTAAATTACCAAGTTATAAATGCAGCAGTTAATTCAACACTCCACTCACTGCAATCATGTGAGAATAAAAAAATAATGGGGCACTCTAATCCAATTGCATTGTGGGGCGGTTTTCTTGAATTGTTTCGATAACAAATTATTATTATGCAACTAGAAAATAGCCCCGTCTATACGCCTGCGCCCCCTATTGCAGTTTTAAAACTATTAGTTGGTTTTATTTATTTTTTTTTATTTCCATTAGAATCTAATCAATAGTCATGTCTGATGCAGATAAAGTATTGAGTGGATCAGCCGCTGGAACAGTTGTTTTCTTGCCCCCGCTAATTTTGATTAAGCATTAAATTGGTTCATGAATTTTTTGATACCTTTTTTGAGCATTTTTAGTAGCCTCCATTACTCTTGCATTCATTTCTTTTTCTTCGTACTCAGCTATTATACGATTCTTTTCTAACAAATCCTCCTCCAACTTCTGTATCTTTGCAAGTATTTCCAACTTTTCCTTCTCTTGGGTAAACTTTTTGAATCTCCTTTTTCGTTCCGTCACTTCTACATTTTCATCGCCGCATCCCTCACAAAAGTTAAATATAACTGCAGAAAATATTAGTCTCGAAATTATTCATTGCATTTACCTTTTTTAATATTAAAACATTTGCTGCAGTGCACAAGTCCATCAGATTCACATTCTTCCTTATTAAGGAGAGGTATTGGCTGCTTACAGCGCTTGACAGGGCATACTTGAAGCCGCAGCTTGACTTGATTCCGGATGACATAGCCGCAATTACAACAAAACCGATCGTGGGGGCCTTTTAGAATCTTGGCTGGCTCTCTCATAAATCCACCACTTCCACCTCCAATAATTTTTGATTGAGACATATGGTTTCTGCTTGAAAGAATTAGTTTTAAAACTATATACGATTGGCTTGTTTATCACCTTTAAGCTTGGAATATAAAAACTAACAGGTTGATGTAAGGGAAATGCTGTATATCAATTTTCAACCTAAATGTATAAAGATTTGTGAATTGATAAAAAAAATAGTAGATTTCTTTTTCCTTACCTTCAAGGTTTAAGAGTTAAACGGTTGTTCAATGGAAATGTGGAATTGTTTAATAAACAGTAATTTAAGAGGTGGTATTTATTTAAATTAATACTTCGAGATTTTTTAAAAACAAATGATGATGCTTTATTTTTGGGGGGTTATGGGAAACGTGAGCCAGGTGATTAGTGAGCGCGAGGGTTTAAATCCGAACAAATGAATATCCTCCTCACGGCTATTAGTATATCTGATATATGACTGTGACTGATAACTGATGACTGAGGATAAGTATAGAAGCAAGGTATGTCAAAAACTTTTTATTCAGTTTTAAAACTTAATACGTCGGTACCTTAACTATTTTTCATAATTAGTTCAATCATTTCATCATCACAACGATGGAGGGCAACGATCAAGCGAGGATTACTCTTGTTTGTTGAGTTCAGATAACGTCTGGATTGCATGTGTTTTTCTTTGGCCTGAATACTAGCAAACACCCGACCTTGGTCCCCACAGCTCATGAAGCAATAGTCACACGTACAAGTGCGTAGTCCTGCATCCCGGTTGTGTTTAATTGCCGCCCAAATCTCGAACCAAATCTGGATAAAGATTTCGTTTCGTTTTTAAATGAATAGGGAAAAATCTACTAACGTTGCAATCAGGGGGGGCACACTCCGGGAAATTTCGTACAGTTGCTTCAAAAGACTCGAATTTTTCATTGATGTCCTTTTTGCACTCTTCAGAAAGGACAGCAGTCTGTGTTCAGATGTAAAACTACTCAACTCTACTCAGATTTATATAAACTTTTACCTTGAGGTTGTCATCTCCTTCAACGTTATTACTGTTCCTTGGCCGAATAGCCTCTAAACAACAATGTTAACGTTAGACAGCAATGCAGTGTACTGCTATGTAACAGATTTTATTCAGTTTTAAAACTATTTACTTACTTAATTGTATAAGTTGATCCTCCTTTTCATCCAATTCCTGTAAGCTTTGAAGAGCAGTCCCTTGTAGTTTGTCTCGTGAGAGGCTTCCTCCTTCAGCATTTTCAAGTTGTTTCCTGGACATCTCGTCAACATTTTTGCTACTTTCACCATCTAATTTTGTAGGTCCCATGTCCCCACCTGGACGGACTGGTGAATTGGTCCAACTCTTCTTCATTTCCTTTAAAGAGGAATCATTCCTTGATTAATATAATCGATTTTTATTGGTTACATACCCAAGGTTGTTAGGTTGGTTAAGTATGTGTCACTTTAGAAATAATAAGCAGGTATAAATTATTTAATTTTCTCAAGTTTTTTCTTCAACTAATCACCTTTCCTTCCACGAGCTTAAACCCAATGTCTTTTTGATTTCCCTCTCGTTTGTTGGATCCTATTAATATGATTTGGGGCATTCGTAGAAATCATTGTTCAACCACAAGAATGTTAATTACTAAATGTACATGATTCAACCCAAGGTTTGATAAAAGTTTAACTAATGGACCAGCTTGTAGAGCAATTTAGTTTTAAAACTATGATTCACGGGAAATAAACAACTGGAGTAAGGTAACTGTACATGACTTATTTGGAATTTATTTTTTTAAAATGTAATAAAAAATAAAAATGCGAATTTGTGTTTGATTTGGTTAGGATTTATTTAAGGAATGTATCTAAATTTCGATATTTTTACAATCGACAAAAACTGACGAGTACAAACTAAATACTACAAATTTTGACACACATAAGGCCGAATAAATTTACATATTTACATCAACCGTAAATTTTGGATGCTGTAGTTTTAAAACTAGCATTCAATCATCTGATTGAAGATAAGTTATTTTGATTCTCGGTCGTAGGTAGTGGTCTCCAACGGGATCCTTTTTCATCAGTTCTGTATTGATGTCATCGATGGTAATTCCATTTCGAACTGGTATTCTGGGAGCGTTCAGAAGCTCCTCAATCCTCTTTATAAGTTCTGTGTAATCCATACGAAAGTTGTCCTGAAGATGGTACTCATTGACAACTCTTCTGATGAACTCGATGTTCTCCAGGTCTTTCTTTGTAAGACAAAACTTCAACAGGATGTCAGTTACATGCTTGATCTGGTCAGGATAGCTTTTCTCATAGCACCGGATAGCCACTGTCTCATCCTCTTTGTTCATCAAGATTTCAACACACGCTGCTGTCATCATTTCAAGAATTGGGAGAATGGAACGAACGGGATGGATGATTGTTGTTTTTCCACAGACTAAACTTGCAGTACCCTCAAAGTATCTTATACGTGGATCTGAGCCAATTGCCAACAAAGGATCATAGTCAGTCTCGGAGATTGAATGACCTATTAAAAATGCAACAACATTTGATTAGTTTTAAAACTACCTCGCATGTAACTAATACTAAATTACAAGCTAATCTCGGGTCCATTGGGCGACAGTTGATGGACCGTTTCCCAATCTTCATCGATGGTGATGAAGTAGTAGAAATAATAGAGTCAAATTCAATCTCCAAAGGTGAATAGATGCGGTTGAATGAAAACGAACTTATATTCTCCCCATCTTTTGTCCGGCGCAACCATCTTTGTTTCAAATCCTTGGAACGTTGTTGATACTCTTCCATAGTTTTAAAACTAAGTGGACGAGGACAAAACGTTTTTGATGCCACTGGGTATGCGTAGTTATCCATCCAAACATCAGTCAAAGGCGAGGCTAACTTCTCTTCAAGTACCCATCGGACAAAGGATTCATTGGAATGTTGTGGGAAAATGTCTCTAACCACGATCCTCTTCAAGAACTCAGATGCAAAAACAACATCCACCCGGACGATGGTCTTATATAAATCATCTTTATCGTGGAGTTTGGTTACAATGGGTACAAGGCATCTATTTGACCACTCCCATCCCTCGGGGGTATATGGTTGGATTGAAGACAATGATGCTTTGTACCCCAATCTTGGGTATCTGAGATTAAAAATAATTAAATATACAAAGGATATTTTTTGAAAATCAAAAACAAAAACTCATGTTTTTTAGTTTTAAAACTACATTACATTGATTTTTCCTTACCTTGAGAATAAATCCGGGATCCCATAATTACAAGTCTCAGCATTGTAATAAAACAAGTGACACCTGTCAACATGATAGGTGACGCCATGATCAATGAACTCCACATATACTCTCATTTTATCCCTAACTCGTGGGGATACGTCTTGCAAATTTGAGTCTGTGATGGAGGCTGCAACTACACCCCTCCACACTTTTTGATTCCAGAATGTTGTCCAATCCCTCCTCAAAGGGTCCCTGTATAAAACAAATGCCCCGAATTTGACATCCTCCACTTTTAATGGCACCAAATTCTGAATGGTCCGGAGTTTCTCAGAGTAGTCCACAAGCGTCTTGTCTGCGCGATTGTATATCCTCATCCCAAAATCATGTGCGCTTCTCCATTCGACGATTTGCCAAACTAAAGAACTTGGAAAGTGTGTGTGTCGGGAAAGTTTGCTGAGATCCTCTCCCATTGCATCCTCTTTAACCACACTTTGAGAATGACTAGTTCTTCTAACAGGTATTGGAAGATCTTCATCTCTATGATAATAAATGTTTTAAAGGTTTATTTTAGTTTTAAAACTACCGTTATTGCTATTTTTAAAATTGTTACTCTTACATTCTACAGGGTGTGTAAGCGATGTCAAAACTAGGGGAATCATCTTGGTAATCAGCTCTGATTAATGCATCCTTAACCGATGGGTGAATCAATCCGAGATGAGCATATGGTGCTGTATGAGGAAATGTTGCAACAACTCTGTTGTTCTGACGATCGACGAGAATGTCGGGGTAAATGTTAGTAGGGAAAGCTAATTGACTCATAAGTTGTGGACCCCACTCACGAGCATCAGATGTTTCTGGTGGAGCAGGCTCAAGAATCACTGAATTAATCAGGCAGATATCCTTATTTCTTTCAGGGTTGAAATAGAAAGATGGTTTGGATTTGAAATGGTGTTGAATGGGGGCACTAATTATCAATCCAATCAGTTCCCTGTATCGTTGAGCAAAAGGGATCTGAAACAGCATTTCCATTAATGATTGAACGTTTGAGATGAACGTTATTAGTTTTAAAACTACCACATGTAGGAACAACAAAATGTTGGTTCAATACATGTGAAGAATGTAAAAGTAGTTTTAAAACTAAAGTGGGGAAATTATCAGCACTACCTCACGCTTCTTATCAGCGTCAGCTTTTTTGTACGGGACGGCTGATTGAGTTCCAAAACCCCCTTTCTCATATTCGTCCGTGATCCGGTACAGATTGTCGTCCATTTTGGTCAAAAAAGACAAATTACAGGCAAAAAAATCTTCATCTGTGAACTCTGGATTGATAGCATGTGTCCCAAAATTGATTTCTCTTTTCCTTGGAACACTTTTCTTTGGCTTCTTGTCACTTCGTAAGCATGCGTCTGCCTTCAACCATTGACTATGTAATGTGTAGATCATCAACTCATCTGATGGGATATTGTTCGCAAACTGTAGCTTGAAATGGTGAACCCTAAGCGAATCAGTCCCATTTTTAAAAAGCCTTCCTCTTGGTTCCATCTCCTCCGCAGTAATTGTGGCCCTCACTTGAAACGAGCCGAGAAGTTGCATGAAACAAGTCGATTTAATGTCACACGGTGAAACATTACATCGGGCAATAAGTCCACCAATTGTTGTTAAATGATAACCATCGTATCTATTCCTCGGGTCGTTGTCGAGGCGAAGGATGACACCCGAATTAAGCAAACTTGATATTGCAGCTTCAATGTTCAATTGAGGAGGTTTACTGAATAGATACTCAGTGAAGAACTTTGTAATAATGCCTTTGGAACCCTAACAAAGAAAATAAAGAATGATTAGTTTTAAAACTACAGATAAGTTTTCTCCAAAACTTGCAAAAATATTTTTTCACAGGTTTTCATTAGTTTTAAAACTATTCGAAAACCATTTTATATTCAATCCTTACCCTGCTGATGGTGCTTTCACTGAAACGGACAACACGGATTACCACATCATTCAGACTTGTCCTCATTAGTTCTGACGGGATTGGATATTGGACGAATTTCCTGGGGACCAGTTTAACATAGAGCCCATCATTTTCCCTACCAGTCCTTCCTCTCCTTTGTATGGATACAAACTCATCACTCCAGTACTTCTGTAGTACATCCATCCCAATTTGATGATCCAATGTCATATGCTTAATGAGATAAGAATCAATGACAACTTTGCATTTTGGTAAAGTCAAGCTCGAATCAGCTATGGGTGTTGCAAGGTATACTTTAGTTTTAAAACTAGTTCCCCTTGTTTCCTTTTTAGCGAAATCCAACTCCTCAGTGGAAAGCGATCCATGAAATGGGATAAGTTCAAGGTCAACAGGGTAAGATGAAGCAATCGTTTCATAAAAATTCACTACTCTCTCAATCTCAGGAACGCCAGGGAGATTGACTAAAATCAAACCATTTCTGTATTTTGAAAATGCTCTCTCCTCATAAACCCTGTGAAAAATAGGTAATTTGGGTAGTTTTAAAACTAAAAAATGAACAATAATCCTTACTTCGAAATGATCTCAAAAATAAGAGGGATCATTGGTGAGTACAACGTTGGTCGGCGATTACTAGAGAATGATTCCAAAGCATCCGAAACATCAATCTCCATCGTGGTTTCAAGATCTTCCAACGCCATCTCTTGAATAGAGAAGCCACTGTTGATTCCAGCAACAATTTCCGTTGTAATATCCAATAAATGGGGCCTGGCTTTGCTTGGAAATTGGGCAAAAAACTCAGCCGGTCTGAAATGGTCGTATAATTCTTGGGAGTTCATGGTAGCGGAAAGAAGGATTATGTTTGGGAAGCGTTTCCCAACCCCTTTCACTGATGTAGTGGAAAGGGGTGTCACTCCATACTTTTGAATATGTCTTGCTTCCAAACATTTCAATATTCCAAGTAACATTTCCGTATCAACACCTAATTCATGCACCTAATGATCCAAATAAAAAAAATGAATCCAAAAAATGCAGTAGTTTTAAAACTAATGTATCGTACTTCATCAATCATGATGGTATGATATCCATAGACAGCATCAGGGTTGTGTGTAAAACACACATAAAGCCAACCTTTTAATAAACATAATGTAAGTTAGCTTGAAGGGTGACTTGTTTAGTTTTAAAACTACAAACTTCACCAACCTGCAGTCCCCACAACAAGAGAACCTTTCCCAAAGTTTGTATCCATGCCATGCATTTTCAAAGAAAAGAGATCCGAGTGCAACGAAACGGCTCCCCCAATCTTTGTTAATCTCCTAAAAATCCCGAGAGCTGCAGCCCGTCTTGGTTCACTTAGGTAAATCTTTTGTGAGGAGGTCCTCAAAGCCAGGATGTTCTCATTAAGCACAGATAAAGGGCAGGTTGTACTTTTGCCTTTAATAAACAACTTTATCTTTGGAGTTAGTTTTAAAACTAGTAATACCTGATCCAGTGGGTCCAGTGATAAATCCAAAACCCTTCCCCCTTTCGACTTTCTTAGCTATCATCCTACCGTAGGCCGTAATCCTGCTTTTCTTTTCCATCTCTGATAACTTTTCGGAGTAAGGAGGGAGCGTTTCTAAAAAATAACAAAAAAAATCAACATTCACCCGCTTTACAACAATTCCTCAAATAGAATAAGAAAAACAACACAACATTTTCTTACCTCTTGATGGGGTGAGGGGAGAAGGTAAATTGAATTGTTGACGGGCAGCTGACCTACTAATTGGTGGGGCAAATGATAACGTTAAAGGTCGCCCTAAATATTCTTCATTAAGCAATACACAATACACAACAATAGTTTTAAAACTAAAGAAACCTCACCACGTGTAAATGTTACATGAGGTTGACTGGATGAAGACCCACTTGCACTCGAGTCTGATCCAGTTCCCTCCGGAACCAACGATACAGTTGTGGGGCGACCTGACATTTGAACCAATGATGTTTAGAATCATTTTCATATAAGATTTTTCATATAAGATGAAAATGGATGTAGTTTTAAAACTAATGAATACCCCTTACCTTGGGTCCCAAACTGCGGGCGAGAACCCCTCCCCCTAACAAGATCACCCAATGTTCTTGAGATCGGTCGGTTGGCAGTTCCTGGGAGATGGGGATTAGAAGATCCATCACTTCCCCTTTCATCGTTATCACTCATTGTCGAATAAAAAGATTGAAAAACTGACAAAAAAGGGCTACAAGTTGACGCTTCAAATGTTAGAATAACACTAATGAAAAAACCTTTATTCCAGTTTATATACCCCCCCTAATTGGTATAGCAACAAATATGACATTCGCTCATTAGCTAATCCATGCAATATTATCCAGAAAATGTAGCTTGCCAAGATAGAAATAAATAAAAAACGGAAACTAAATAAAAAATATCTTTTTAATCCAAATCTTTACAAACATTCGAGATAAGGTGCATGACGCCAAAAA
>JAAOWG010000726.1:0-12029 GCA_036491945.1 Paranurophorus simplex
ATGGAATTATCATCATGGAGGGGATGGAACCAGGTTCAGTTTTAGAAGATACTCGGCTAAGTTGCCTACCAAGTATAAATTGAAGGCTTGGCAGTATTCGCAGGACAATGTCCCATTAGTTCGCATTGCTGAGAATAACGAGCCGATGAACCCTCCTTATTGGACGACCATTGAGGAAGCTACAAATCTTCCTTATGCACTGAAATTAAAGACAATCTTTGAGAGATGGATTAATGGGACCCGGGACAAGGACAACGATTGGATTCCAAATAAATTTTATAATCTTATGGTCCCTGTTGCTCCCATGGACTGAACAATACGCTTTTTTCTTTTCAAAAACAATTATATTTCTAAAAAGTAAGTTTTGCAAATGAGTAGAGTAGGAGTTATTGTACTAAAAAAAAGTTAATTTTTTAGTCTTTTTGATCAATTTGCTTTCATTAATTTGTTTAATTCATCAATTGATAAGTCAGAAAGGGTAATTCTTATCTTTTCAGAAAGAATAGTAAAAAGCATGCATTGTTATTTGATTTATTTTAATTGCTATACTATATCATTAATTAGATATTCATTTATTTCCAAAACCCTTTCAATGTTTTCAGTTGATGCTTTTGGGATATTGAGTTGGTTTGTTTATTCTTTGCTAAACCTTAGTATATTAATACATAAGGCATCTGTCATTAAATATTTGTTAAAAATTCAGAGTGCAATAAATATTTTATAAAGTTGTTTAACTTCATAAATTAGCGTTGTATTTGATCAGTCCTTTGCTAAGAATAAATCAAGTAATATAAAGGATTGTTTTTTATTGGCTTTTTTTAAGTTGATTGATCTCCTGATTTTTAAATGAGGATTAACTTGATCAAATCTTCAATTCAAAGATTAGCAGTAAGGTTAAAGATATTTGAAGTGGGAAGATACAAATATATTTTCCACTTAAGCACTGCATAAATGGGAAGATATTAATTCAATTGCAAAAATTGTGAACTAGTCATTGTGGGGAATTTCTCCTAATGGGGGGTTAGCTATTATCATGAGGGGAAACAGGGAGTATGTAGATACAAACAATGATGATCTCCCCTCTTGTAATCCAATGGGGACAATACCATTCATTTCTGGATTAAAACCATATTGTTTCAAGAATTATAGCATGCTAATTCATTCATCCCATAACATTGTTAATTGTAAATGGCAGTGCTCAATTTACTTTATAATTTTTATCCTTAAAAAATAAACTTGATCCAAATTACATGAAAGTATGGAATCATGATTATTGTTCTTTGTAATTCCCCACACGCCAATACAGTGTTAAAAGTATATTGATCAACTTACTTTTAACAATTCATATCTCATCGTTAAATGGGGATCAAGATGTAATTAAAAGCTGATCCTTAATTTTAATTAAGGATTTTCATGTGATGTAATAAGGGAATGGTTAGGTTAGGTTATCTCATGTAACTGGGAATGTAAGTTTTGCAAACCGAACAAAATTGTTTGCAGTCCCAGAACAACGGAGTGATTATTCTCAAATCATTTCATGAAGATTTCACTTTATGTCCAATTTACTTTAATGTTCATTTTCATCCAAGCTAAAACTACTGTCAACTCCACTTTAATCAATTCAATAAAATTACTTTGGATTGCATAAATATTTGTAGGACTTTTTTTGTAAGCTCATTGGTCGGGTGGCTGGCTTAATCCTTGTCTTGGTTGATTCATATATTTGAATGTTTACATCATAATATATACAATGATTCATATGATCTGCTCTGAATGTTGTTTGTTTTGGAGGGTTCACAATGGTTCCATAACCCATGAATCGGGCTACAAAGTGACCTGATCAGAATGTGATATTTCTCATTATGAGAGGTTAGCTATCATCATATGGGGAAATAGGGAGCATGATGACGCAGATATTATGGCATTATTTGCATAATGTGAATTTTTTACTTACCATAATTATAAAAATCCTCATACAAAATTACAGAGTCATAAAGAAGGGTGTAATTGCAAAGCATATTGATCAACTTACTTTGTATTAATTATATTAGATGTCATTTTTAAGGGAAATGAATTTGTTAGTGTGTGTCATTACAATAAAATACCTTAACGGGGGTTTTCTCATGCAAAAGTATGCTGGTAGTTGGGTATGCGTTTGTATTGATGGGAGAGGTCAGGTCAATGGTCAGTATTAATATTCTTTCATTGGTGGACATGTCAATACTAGACATTGTTTAATGACAAATCTGGATTTGGGCTCACTATTAACATCAATAATGAATTCTTAACAGCACGTCTCGCATTGATGATTATCAATAAATATTTATTTTCAGTTTGTGTGGTTTTTAACAAGTTGGGTGGATAATTGAATACCTTGCCATAAAATATCTATAAATATACTTGAATTAACACTTGTTTTACGACTATGCAATGATATTCCTAAAACTTGGAAAAGCACTTTGATCAATCTACTTTTTGACGTTTTTGAGTCGCATTCGCTTCATTTTATTCAGGATATAAAACCAATCTAATATGCCTCAATAGTATATTGAGATTGGAAAAATATTGAGACGTCATTTTACTTGGGCGGAGTGTTGTAATGTTACTAATAATGGATCAAACCTGGATTTGTTCATTGTGTCAAAATATATTTAAAAATTTAATAGCATGGACAAAAAGATGTTAAAAGGGTTTATTACATGAAAAGTGAGTTGTACAATCAAGAGGATTGGTTCCAGGTCATAGTGCCCCTTTCTCCCGGTTGTAAAATGAAAGTACTTCATTATTAGGTATTACAACTTTACTAATAATGAATTAACAGGATGTTTCTCATAATAATTTACAAGCATTTTCTGGGGAGTTGGGTTTCTTAAGCTTTTTACAGACACTAAATATATCAAATAACAAAATTAAACCCATGTCTTCATGTATCATGCTTTGATTTTGAAACCAAAAGTCCTACCATATTGCAAAATCTCAGAAAAGCATAACGATAATAGTTATAGATATATTTCACTACACACAATATTTAATTTCATGAGAAAATTCCAACGTTGGCCCTGCATTCATGATTTCATCTACACTAAAAGCCATAATTTTTCCGCAGGAAACGTTACAAGCTTACAAAATGTCATAAAACTGGGAAAATACACCAGGGTGCTCCAGTTATCAAACTCGTGTCACTGGGACACTCCTTGGGCCCTAGCATTATGATTTAAACGGAGGAGAACTCAAAGTTACTTTAAATCTCATGATTAGGTCAATTGCAACAGTCATATTTTTTGAACTGCAACTCTCAGAAGCTTCCAAAATAGCTTCAAACGTTCACAAGGGCATGACGATTCTACTCATACCATTCTCCTACCTCCCGGGCCACCCCTTTTCCTCCAAAATAGCGAAACAAGGCAAAACACCACAATGCAGACAAAAATAGTGCTACTAACGAGCTTGTTTTTTGAACTGCGACACCTACAGGCTTATAAAAGATCTTAAAACGCAGATCCGAGTATGAGGATTCCATGCAAATCAAAGACACATTCCCCCGACTCACCTGTCCTCTAAACCAACGAAAATAAAATGAAAAAACCCAAGTTTCGCCAAAAATCATGATTTTCTAACAATTATGTAAAGAAGTGAACCACCGAGTCGACAAATATCATCAAACGTGCAGGAACATTGTCCGATTTTAAAAAGAAACCGAATTGAACTCCACCTACCCCCCCTTAACACCATAGGTGGCCAAAATATACATTTCGGTATACTATGGTTAGGCATACCTATGTGTGTATACCTCTCTACATGTATATAGTGTCAGTGGTGGTGAACGTGCACACTCAATGGTCGCAGTGTCTGGTCGCAGTGTCTGGTCGCAGTGGCCGGTCGCAGTGGCCGGTCGCAGTGGCCTGTCGCGGATAGTACTATATAAGCCTCAGAAATCCCTCATTTCACCAACCACTTGGGACGGGGAAACATCTGCTCCAGGATTCAATTCAAGATTCAAGATTGAAAATTCAAGATTCAAGATGGTAGGAGCCGACAACCTTTTCCAAGTCATCGACGAGGAGGGAAGGATGCGGAAGAAGAGGAGACATGAGCTACGAAGCCCTCAACTTGATGTCTCATCCGGAGTCAACATTCAAGATCAAGATCAAGGGACAAGTCCACCTAATCCCAAAGCTGCTGAAGCCCAGGACAACATTCAACATCATCCCGAGCCAGTTCAAGGACCAAGTCCACCTCAACCCGAAGAACATGAAGTTATCGAAGCCACGGAATTGGGATTTTCTCCTACTCCATCCTCGGATGAAGAGTCAGCCCATGAAGTACCACCTCTCATGTAAGTAGAGTGTTCTCCTTTTTCAATTTTGGAAATTCTATTCATTCTATTGTTATTACTAATTTTGTTTTTTATTTCATTTTTTCAGCAATGTTTGGGGGCTCACCAACAAGAACCATGGCACAAGGAGGACTGAGGGATTGGAGCAAGCTCAGGATGACATGGATTTGCCTGGATCCGAAAACGGACAAGAGGATTTTCTAGGAGGCAAAAGCATAATTGACTGGATTAGTGGAGAAGAGTATTTTTCAGGAGGCCAAAGCTTGACAGACTTCATTAATGGAGAAGAGGATTGGTCTGGAGCCGAAGAGGACAGGATTAGTGGACAAATGGAATTTTCTGGAGGTGAAGATGGGATTGTTGGGGAAGAGGATTCGCCTGGAGGTGAAGACAGCGGGATAAGCGGACAAGAGGATTCGCCAGGAGATGAAGACGGACAAGAGGATATGCCTGGTGGTGAAAATGGAGCAGAGGACACCCCGAGTAATGATGAAGCCGTCTCTATAAACAATTATTACAACCATTTCAAGACGTTCATACAGCCGACCAACGCCAGAGCAAACACCATCAAGTTCGCAAGTAAAGACGAAGTCCAAGCCTTCCTTGGAGCCATTGTCAAGTATGCATCGCTCGTACCTGCTGCTGAAGCTGGTCAACTTTTTGATGGCGGCTGCCAAAAGGATGCAAGAAAGAACATCAGGTGGGCACTAGAAAACTCAAACCAACCTTACTACCTGCATGGAAGAAAAGGAGCAGCGGCAACAAAATTCATCTATAACATAGCAGCCCGTTACTCCAAATACCTATCGGATCCAATTTACAGAAATTTCCAATCAAGTACAGCGCATCTGCTTTGCCTTTTATATCAATCCAAAGGGGAGCACCTTCAGGACAAATACTACACTATGTCCAAATCCCATTCAATACAGCCAAGTGGATCGTCTTCCAACCTGAAATTTGTCTTCCACTCGGGCCTTATGAAACCAGTAGAGCAAGCACAAGTCTTCCCTCAAGGAACCCAGTGGACTCCACTTCTTGGGATCGCCCCCCTCTGGCACGAGGACGCTGCAACTTTCTGTCCAGCCATCACGGATACGACCTTTCCACAACTGGACGCTGCTGTGGACGAAATGATTCAAGATTTGTACGAACAGCCGGCCGAAATAAAAGACCTGACCACGCAAATCAAGGCGTCAAACAAAAGGCTCCGAAAATTACAGAAAGATGCTGAAATTGAAGAAGCAAGAGGGGATCGTCTTCGAGCTCAGTTGGCTTCGGTAAATAACCGAAGAACATTCTACTTGGGAGCCCTTAAGGATTTCAAATTGGATAATTAAAACAAATCTTATTTTTATACTATGATTTATTATAATTTTATACTTTTAAATTGTTTGTATATTACATTGTATTAATTGATATTGATATTTATTTATGTATTTGTATTTTTTTGATTTTTTGATGTGTGATTAATAATCACGGGTGGTTGGAGGGCTAAGAAAAATAAAATTTTACTTATTAGAGATTTTATAAGAGATTTTATAAGAGATTTACTTATAAGAGATGCTTATAAGCGCTATAAAACCTTCGAAATGGTTTCTTGAAGCTTCAGATACGATTTAGATGCTCAATAATTACATAATGAAATTTCAGAAAGCATATTGAGTGATCAGATTTGCTTAGCAAGCTTCCAAAAACTTTGATCGGCATTTAGAGTGGCTTATGGAAACATCCCGAACGTTGTGTTCCTTCCAGAATGAATCAAGGATGTTTCAGAAATGTTTTATAACCATTAAAATCATCAATTACCCTTTAAAAGCATTGCTAAAGTTTCAAGCATTGCCTTTATATAGTTTAGGTGAGTTTTGAGAACATTAGAATGGCTGTTGACCTCTCAGAATTGCTTAATCAAGATTGAGAAGCGTTATGAAACCTCCAGAATGATTTTTCAGAGAGCTAAAAGAACTGCAACGCCGTTATACAGATTGTAACTTCTTAGGGTTCGTTGTTGCAAGCATAAGAATTGCAAATTGTGTCGGGATTTCGCAGTTGCTTATCACGCTTCATAAGCTTGTTATATAACCATCAAACGGAGAATATAACATCATGAAGAAGCTCTATATCCTATGGAATGGCCTATAAATGCTTCAAATGCATTTCTAAATTTATTAAAATCGCCTATTAACCCTTCAGAGATGTCAAGTAAGATTGGACATTGCCTACTAACACTACCAAAACGTTGCATTTCATTGTCAATTGCGTATGGAGGCCTCTTAAGCGATTATAAGGCTTAAGCTCCTTGGATATAGACTTTTCAAATAATAACAAAAAGTTTCATGATTTTGCAACTTTCATGAACTTATTACAACTACTTTTTGGTTAGTACATAGATGTTGGAGAAGCGTAGTGGAATGCGTTGACTGCGTCAATCGCATTATATAACTTTTCCTACATTTGGTCTTGTACTCGGAGCATTTTTGAAGCAGTACAATTCTAGGGCTGATCCCCAACGGTCATTACTCTCCCATTAATCCAAACCATAAAATTGTATCTAACAACCCATCATATTTCTTATTACACAAGTTGAAGTGAAAGTGAAATTGATAGGAATTTTACCATTTTAATCCTATTATACGCAGTGTCATTGAGGTGGCTGCAACGTGAGAAAGAATTTAGAAAGTATTATGTTAATTTGAAAAATGATAAAGAAATTATCCCCAAATGAACTCATTCATTTGCATGTATTATTCCTTTAAATAAAGTTATTTTTTGTGGATAGCCAATAGCAGTTGGCCGTGATCTCACCGCTAGACTTTAATTGTTTTTCAAAATAATTTTAGGCTACATGATGTCAAGTGAATATTAATGCAACAACGTGGAGCATGTTTAGTGAGACTCACCTTAATTAGAGAAACAACAATTATGCAAAAGTTTTGAGCATATTCCAAAATTCATGAAATTTCTTGAAGATTATGTCAAAAATCGGGAAGAAGAGGATTCCCTTAGGATGTGGAACGCACACAATGAATCCCACTTCCGCCCCAGAACAAATCCCTCCCGGAAATACTTCATGATTATGATAAAAATTAGAAAAATTCATGTGATATTCCAGCCGCCGCTGTAATAATGTTTAAAGTAGTTGATTCCAAGAATGGTCAGGGCCGAACAAAAAGAATAAGCTTTAAGAATATTTTCAAAATAAACTTGTATTCCCATCATTATAAAAGAAGCTGGTTCAAATTCATCCAAACTAAGTGAAATGAAGGATTTTCTTTTAACTGAGCTTTTTGTGGAACTTTCAATGTGGTTGTCAACCGTTTGGATTAAATTGAAGTTAGTGAAGCAGAGATAGTACAAGGAGTAGATGGGGCTAAACCAGTTTTATTTCATCACCAAACCTATGTACTTGACAAATTTTCTCAACATTGTCCACAACTGCTACATGCCCAGTCTATATGCAATAATAATAATAATAATGGTCAAGTGTGTATGTATGTATATGTTGGGAGACAAATTTTATTTAGCTCATGAAAAAAATATTCTTTTCAATTCAAACATCTTAAAGGAAGAATATTGGGGGGACGAAGTTTTGGAAAACTGAAAATGATTATTATTGTCAAAGATTAAAGTGAGAGTTGTGAAAGCAAATTTCATTTTATCATTTTTTTATAAACAGCTTTTATTGTTGAATGGAAGGGATCTATTACTTTCCAGTATGGAATGAATTTATTGAGTTTTATTCGGATTAAATTTTCAAAACCTGTTTGTCCAGGGAACAAAAAATAATCCTTCTCATTTCATGTAAATAATCCCGATAAATTCTTCTTTGCTTCTTTGTTTCTTTGCTTCTATGCTTCAGCAAAGAAATCCTTGTTATTCTGAAAAATTATTCTGTTCCAATGAGCACGAAATGAGTTTTTAAGTGGAAATCTCAATTATAGGGGAAAATTCCCAATTTCAAACGGGAAGTGAATCCAATTGCTTATGAATGAGGGCATCAAGAGAATCGAGGAGGTGAATGAATTCATCTATAAGCTTCAATAGGTGGTTTGTTATGAGACATCATTTTCCTTCTTTCTCTAATCATTTATATGAACTACATACCAATCACTACTATGTAATACTACTGCAGCTCCTTTCTCCGACCACCAACATTTACATGCAATAGCTCTCTCCTCTCTCTCCTTACATCTTTTTTTTATCGATTGTCGACTTTCACGTTGTGAATTATTTAAATGGCTTAACTTTAAAAATTCAAATGTAGTATTAACTGTTTCTCTTTCCCCCCTTAATGCATAAAAATCAGAAAAGTTGGGTACAGTTTGGAAATGTATATTTTTGGGAACACGTTGCTGGAATTCAATTTCACTTTACTCAAAGACTTATCTTGTTTACATTTGAGGTTACAGAAGATGGGGTATAGACAAAAAAAAGAGACTTATGATCTATCACTCTCACTTTCTCTAACTTACTCTCTGTAAGGGAAAAAATAAATGAATCCTCAAAATAGAATAGAGAGTTGCTAAGATTTCAGAAATTGAGAAACAACTTAATTACTCAATCCCACACCCACACTGCGTGGGTACATTATATACAAACATCAAAAGAGGAATTTGATCACAAAGTTAATTATTTCCTCGGTGAAAGGGGTTGCACAGAGGTTGAGGTTTTTTAGCGTGAAGCTCATTGTGGAGTGATTTGAGGATTAGTGCGGAAAGGTTGAGTTGAGCTTGATAGTTTGATGAATAAATGATCTTTGCTTTTTTATCTAAGTAAATGAGTATATATCTATGTTTGTAGTTAGTGTGATTTTTATTTTTGTCACTCACAACTATACAATCTGCGAAATTTAACTCAGCTTGCGTTCGCTCTTCCAAGCGCTATCTCAATTCTTTCTGGTTGCAGTTATTCAACAAATTTTCTCTTGGCAAAAGCAAAAATAGCACAGAAATTAGTCAATGAATAAATCAAACAATTTCTCACCCTTACAAAAATAAGGGATCCTTGAGTTGATAGGATTAAATTTTGGAACAAATCCAACATTTCAGATAAAAAAAACGTTTTCATGAAGCCTTGTATTTTTTACCTGTAAAAAAAGCGTTTTTCATGGCTTCTAACTATTTGCTCATATTTTACGGGGGTTGATTGCGCCTACCTCTTTCGCAGCCTCAGGGCATTGGAGAGGATCGTCATTCATACTTTTCAGGCATTATTTCGTAACAAAATGAATGGTTTCTGCGGCTTGTCTTCTTATGAAAAAAATGATTTATCAATAATAAAACTTTTACTTTTATTTTACCTTTAAAAAATCCGGTATCATGTTGCGTTTTAAATAAAAAAGGTCCCTTATAGTTTTGCATTTTTAGAAATAGCGTCAGTCTGTAAACGTTTCTACGTGGGGAGGAGACTTTGTGCAATTTTATGTTCCAGGAAATTATAAGCTCCGGAGGGTGAATAAACTTAAGAAGTTGATCAGGATTAATTTAACATTTGTACAAGAGATTGCTTGGGTTTCTTCAAATGAATAAAAATTATAAACATTTCATTTCCAAATATATATTTATGACAAATTGAACATGAATCATGACACTTGGCATCAACACCGCGCAAATAATGTGTTAGGATTGAGTGATCAGAATGAAAACAATACATCATTTAATTTTCATCAATTGGTTTATCATCAAAAATCACTATAAGGCCGTTGTAAAGCTTGTAGCTGGTTTAGATACCATTCGAGATTTGCTCATATTTTGACAAGACATGTTGAGCTTCAGGAGCAATTTTAATGTGGATAAAACTTTGTACATTTTTGAGCTATAGTCATTGTGTCAGATGACAGATGCTTCCATTCAAACCATTGGACATCCTGACGCATATTATCGTTGTGCAGTTGTATAACCTTACCAAATTTTTGAATGACTAAACTTGGTGACTTGCAAAATAATTCAAACGAAATCCCATAAAAGTTGCTTCAAAATGTTGCCAAGTCGACGTAGTGGACTCGCTGCTTCGCCTAAGAAAATGCACACAAGATTCAAGTATCACCAACAAAACCAAAAGTGTAAAGTATCAACGATTGAATGGCGTAACTTAGAGCTTTTGAAAAATATCTCAAATTAAAATTAATAAAAGCAGCTTCAAATTGATATCAAAGTTGATGCCGCGGCTTGCCTCCGTTTGAAGGAATAGAAGCACTAATTAATCCGATGCTTTCCCTTGTCAACCAAACCAAGCTTAATAATAATAATAATAACAATAACATGAGTATTATTAGTCGTTATTTATTTATCTATAACAATTGGAATTACATTGTTTATAGTTATTCTATAAATATTTCATTGTTTGGTCATAAATCAAAATTTTAATCAATTTCATCTTCATATCCACAAGGATTTCAAAAGTTATTCTTTGAATCTTGTTTGCTCGTCACCAAAAACAGCAGTTGGTCCGGCATTGAGGTGCGGGTTCTGTAACAGAAATTACATTACTAATTTTCAGGAATAAATTTCCTTTTGTTTGGTTCGTACATAAATAAATCGATGAAGCCAAAAAATGTTACCTTGAAATTCACAACTTTCTCGACATTCCCTTTAGTGACGATAGAATTTTTATTTCCAAGAGTTCGGTCCATGATGATACTGCCCTTATCATCAAGTGTTTGCTTTCTTTTATCGAAAATCGTTGCCTTTTTCCCACAATATCAGAACCTTCTTTTTCTTCCGAGGTTTCTAACACCTTTTGAATGTCTTGATTTTCATTAGTCGTGGACACTGGATTTTTTAAATCTTCCTCGTCATCCACTGTTATTTTCAATTTGGATCACGAAATTACTTTAAAATGCTAAAACTTACAAACCTCAGAAGACGTCGTTTCCTTGCTCCTTTGCTCTTTCTTAGCTTCAAGTCAGGTTATTCCACCTCCACCTTTCGCAAGTTGGAGGTGGAATAATAAACTAGCAACAAAGAAATGAAAATAGCTGATGATACTGATTCAAACTAATTGCATTAAGTATCAGTAATACCTTTGGTTTTGAACGAGTCACCGTTGAAGTAGTGGTTCCTTGCAGTGGTTCCTTGGGTAACATTCCATGTTCAGCATCAATTTCTGAATTATTTTTAACATCAAGAGGAATATTGAAATTCTCTTTATCACAATCATCCTCCCTTTCCTTGGGTGTGATATTAATTTTCGGATTGTGCTCAATGTTATTCCTATGAATTAGTTTGCTTGAATCCATTTCAGCTAGTTTTTTTAATTCAATTTTTTAGTTATCTATTATCAAGAATAAATAAATAGTTGAACCTTCCTCATCTTCGTTAACTGGATGCTTTTCCCCACCAACATTATTAGTAGTAGCATTCTTGGCAGTGTTGAAGCCTCCAACCGCTTGTCCCATAACGACAAAAGGAATACCTTTGCAGACTTTAGATTTGAATTTGTTCAATTTTTTTCGTGGAATGCTAATTCGTAATATTAAGTTTCTGGTCCTGTTTCGCGTCAAATAAAAACTGATTCAAAATGTGTTCCAAATGTGTTGTTGTTTCCAGGGGAAGAAGAGATTACTGCACATGGAAAAACTCATCCAAAAGAATGGAAGTTTTTGAAGTACTTTAATTAAAACTTCCAGTGCAACTCCATATAGCCCGAGTCAGGGAATACTTTTTTTTAAATCGGTGGGGGTTACCTAGATGAGTCT
>JAAOWG010000727.1:0-12026 GCA_036491945.1 Paranurophorus simplex
TTTTTTGGGGCATTTGAGACGGAGACGAGTCTCTCTGTCTCAACTCGACTCACCAAAAAAACAACACAAGACAACATAAAACTCAACAAACTCTTCGTCTCGACTGGAACAAGAATTCTTGATACAAAGTATGGGTTTGATTTTATTAGTTGTATTATAAATCCCCACAAACAAAATTAAGTTGGTTTTGCCACAAAATCAATCTTCCCACGTATTTACGTAGTATGTGGTTGTTTTAAATGAGTAAATTATTATTAAAGGTGTGAGTTGAGAGTGACAAGTTAACATGTTTATTAAAAGACCTTGTACTAGTGAGAGAGAAAATTGATGTGTTAAATCACCCATGGCCATGACGAGATAAACCGAGATCCAATTAGTCTCTTATCATTCAACCGGTTGTTGTGTCTTGTTGTTTGCGTAAACAAGAGTTATATAAATCAATAATCCTTTTATAATGTAATGAGGACAAGTAGGAATAATGAGTTTATTTGATCTTATTCAGCTGAATAAACTGACAAGACAACTGCTTTTAGTGGGAATGCATGATATTGAATTCATAATGAATGCTCCATGAATTAAATGAATTTACAAAATAAATGGAAGGATTTTTGTATTCTATTCCCCAATCAATAATTCTACTTTGAATTTATTGTTGTTGCACCAGAACAAGTAAAACTGCTGACAACATAAACAAACAATAAAACAAGCATTTGAGTAAAATCAATAGCCTCATAAGAGTAGAAGAACCAACGAACCAAACCCATTTCCTAGAATTCCAATTATGTGTAACTTTAACACAAAACAACAACATGGACATTATTTGCTCCACTCTTGCTTCTCTTTTTACATATTATTATTTCCCTTCTAAAAAAGCTATACCATATAAATAATGCTTTTAACTTGATAAATATACACCAAAGCCTTACTACCTTATTCTGTTTATTCCTTTCTTGTTTACTTCCAACAATCTAATCAACAACTTTCCTTCAACTTTACGTAAACAAGACCCTAAATTCCTCTTATTTTATGAATATCATGAAATCAAAACATGTTGAACACTCAGAAATGAATCATCTTTATCAGCATCATTCATGACTGTTATTTTCATAAGAGAAATTAATAACTTTGTTTTCAAATATCTACTTTTCAAAAATAAATGATCAATTCATTTTTTTATAACAAGACAATTTCACTAGAATTGTTGATATGTATGTATTTTATAAAAAATGATGAGTTATAGCTTTCTGTTTAAAGCTAACTTTATGCAAGAAAACATTAAGTGGAAGTTGTTTTGGACCAATTTCTTTTGAAAGAATAGAAAGTAATTGTTAGCTTATGTAACAGGAAATCCTTCCTTGCCCCGGGATTCCTAAAAAGCAATTGATTCAATTTTTTTATTTAATAAACCTATCCTTCGTGCATCCAAATTAATCAGCAAATTAGTACGAGAACCTTGAGGAACACATGCAAATGATTGAAGATTTTAAAAAAATTGACAAAAACAGTAGAACCACAACACAATAGTCAATGCTCAATAGCTGCCAATGATTGTCAAAGTAAACATTTTTTATGAAATTAGTTAAATCCAATTTGTAACTGCATTGAATCAAGGACATTTATTTACAACACCTTTGGGCAAGGATAAGAAAAAAGTTTGGTAAACAATAAACCGTTTATAGATTGAGAAAGATATAACTTAACAATATTCATCCCACTGCCTACATGATTTCCATTAAAGAAGAAAAAAAACAACCTACTTTATACAACATGTTTGAATTTTATGCTTGTGAAGGTAACTTTGTAGCTACAAAGGTGAGAAAAAAGTTTTATCTTTAAAGGTTATGGAGTAGTAGTGACGCAAATTTATGGAGTCTCAGATTTGTCTTTTTCTTTGTGATAAGATTGATACTTTGGAATAAGGCCTTTCTTTTGGAAGGTTTTGCTGAATAAAACATGAACTATTTGATGATACATGTAGATTAACTAGAAAAACAAGTACGGACACTAAAAGTTGAGGAGGAACATTTTTGTCACCTTCACCCACCAACGACCTTATGCATGAATTGGAGATGAGAGAGGCTAGTAAAAGTGTGGAGAAAAATCGTAAACTTGAGCCCAGTCAGTATTAAATTTCTTGAAAGTAAATGGACATTATACAAAGTTTGGATTTCCCTTCATCTACCATGCATATGTAATATGAGTCTAGAACAAGAAATTCATATGTCATTTTCAATACTTGTTCACATGATTTTTCCTTCTTGCATAAAAAAAGAAAAAACGGGAACAATGGACTAGTTAAGTAGCAGAGTCAACAATCAACCGAGTTAAAGTCACAAAACATCCTTCCATTCTTCCAAATAAAATTTGTAGAGAAGGTAACATGACGCTTGTGAAAGAATACCAGATCTTATACCAGCTACCTCCCTACTACTACCCAGTACTACCCACCTCTCTACCCACCATGCCTCTATTGTAAAGTGCTAAAGTTCTGAGAAAATAAAAAACAGTGGAAAAGAGAAAAAGGCCATATATACCAGGGGAAGATCGTCTTCAATTCGGTTCCCCACAGGTACATGCATCTGGCTAAGAACAAAGAAAGAAAGGATGAATTGCAGTTCTCTCAAAAGTTCAAGACGTTTGTCACCAATCTTCTTTACCAAATAAGAGAGACACCTCCTCCGTACTGTTATTGTCTTTTTCCAACAAAAATATTTAAAGTTTTTCACATTTCTTTCGCCAGAAATAGCAGGCACTTTCTATCCATTTAATCAAACTCATTCGATGCGTATCGGTTTAGGTTTTTTTTTAACTTGTGACAAAACAATCCTTTGATGCACGTGCACCACAGTAAATAGAGTATGGAGGCAGATGTAAAAAGGTATCACAACTTGTCGCTCAGTCTAAGTGTAAAAACTGGTCCAGTAGAGTGTACAGAATGGACGGAGAAAATCTGTTGTTGTGTACTTGTTTGTTTTTAGAGAAAGTAGAAGAGAAGGCGATGGGATGAGTGCAACTAGGGCAAGATCAACTTGTGTACTGAACTTGAAAGCAGTACACATTATCAAACATACATGCTTTGTGCTGTTGTATGCTTTCCTGCGCATTGTGGGCTCACAATATTTTGTTGTGTTCTCTTCTCTCAGGGAAATAAATCAATATAAACCGGTATGTTTGCCAGCACTTGTTTACCGGGGAGAAAAGCTAAGATGCGGGATACCGTCCTGGCACAAATTTCCCCGTCATCAGTCAACATCCTCTAACCAAAGAGATGCTATCATCTTCATCCTTTCAACTGGATGAATAATGAGTGATGCTCCTTTTATAAAAGAATACAAAAACATTTGCTCCAATTTGCTTGCTGTTTAAATGGGACAAAAAGTCGCGTGGGTTCTGTTACCTTTTTTAAATAGCGTCAAGTGTGAACTCCTGCTGCAGATTACGCTATGCAATTTTGCATAGTTTCATATGCAAACTATAATTTACTGTAACCCGGTTTCATATAAAGGCTGGAGCAATTCATTCAAATCCTTTCCTTGAAATGTAATGCTAAAACACAAGGAAAAAACTATACTCAATCGATGATTGAATATTGAATAGGAGAAAGTATTTTAGTTTTAAAACTTGTTGGGATGAGAGTACGGTGAAGGTGGATTACAATTAAGAGCAAAAGTGAAAAGAGAAAAAGAAGAACTGAAAACGAAGAAAAATAAAGAATTTAGTAGAATGGATGAATAGTTGTAGAAAATGTATGCAACTGAATGTCGCAATATTAAAAAAAAAACTTTGGCTTTGGTAAAATTAATCGGTTGACGGCAATATGTTCCCACTAGGATGCAGATCTATTCATAAAGTTCCATCCGCATCCAAACCCAAACTAACTGTTTTCTTATAAAGTAATAAGTTGATTTGAAATTTTTTCATCTGGAAACTTTCTCCCAGTAAAATAAAATACTTTCACCCCATGAAACGAAACAGACAAGCGGATTCCAAGTAGTTGGTTGCTGCCAATTTGTGTACACAATGAAATGAATTTAACTTTTTAATAAATTTCTCTAAATTGAAATCTTTAGAGAATAAGAATGAATGAATGATGAGGTATGTGAGTGGCACTTAATTTAGTGGTTGTTGTGAAGGAATCGATGTGGAATGACGGAAAAAGTGGCGTTATTGGATAAATGAATGTTTGGATCCTTTCATTTGCTAAATAGGTATCATCCCCTTGAAATACTGACAGGAGGGAGCACTTGTAGTGGGTGCAAACTAACTTCACTCTACTAAGTGCTCCCTGATCTGTAAATCAATGAAAAACTCTCAAATAACATTTTTAATGGAGTCGAAATGGCAAAGACGTTCTTGAGATTCTCCTCAAATCAATTCAAAAAAGACGGTGAAACTCCATTAACACAGCATACATTTAGAAAATCAAACAAAACGTAATTTTTACTTTAATCCGCACCATACGGCATTTTCTCATCCCACTGCCTGCTCAACAAGGATGAGAGTTTGAATCATTTTCATCAATATATACATTCAACTGTATTACTGATGATGCTTTTATACCCCTTTCGTTTTTTTCAAGTCAGGAAACACACACTTTTCCCTATCCTTCAGAAAATGCTGAAAAATAACACATTTTTATGGGATTTGTAATGGATAACAAACATTTAAGTAAAAGAAAGGTGGATGTTGAGTGCTGACTTTTAATGTACGAATAATTAGCTGCACATCAATTTAATATGAGAAGGAACAAGATGATGATGATGATGATGAGAGCAGACTTAATGAAGCGTTACTTTTTTACAAGAAAAAAAATTTGTAACCTGCTTTCAATACCTGCTAACATCAATATCATCTTTCTCTCTATCTTTCTCTATTATAATACAATGAAGCAAAAAGATGAAATATGCAACTGCACGGACAAGGTTGAAACGATCAATCGGAAAAATAAAAGAGCTTCAAATTGATTGATACGTTTCTCTTCCACGCTCATGCTGATGATACTATAAGCTACTTCACCTATTGTGTTTTGTGAGCCTCTCAACCTGAAATTGATTATGGAAGAGTGAATGCTGCTGTTACTATTACTTTATTATTTCGTCCCGAAGTATTTTTTGGCAACTACATATTTACAATGAAGACGGCGCATCTGGAGATATGACAACCCTTCATCCCAAAATACTTGGGTACGATTAATGACTTGCCAACACCAAATATGCATCAACTAAATATATGTGTATATGATGTGCGTGTCTTACTCAACTTCATCTTCACAACCCGTAGTTCCTCAAATATATAGTTGAGGGTGAACATTTTAATGCCTCTTTATCCAAATCATGAGAGTAATAAGAGAAAGAGACGGAAGAAATTCATTTTCCACCAAACAATAACAACATTCAAAACAAACCAGGAATATAACTCAATGCCATCAAGATATGTGGGAAAAGTGGGGAAAACAATTTAGTGAAAACAGCCACCATTACTTTTCACGCTTCAAGATAAAGCTGGGTCATCACAAGTGCTCCATTTTGGTGAAACAGGTGTCATACTTGATGGGTAGTGACCATTCAATTGAAAAATGGTCAAGCCACAAAGTTTCCTCAAATGGGGTGTGAACACGATACCCCATTTTAATTTTTTCTCATACACTTACTTCCTACTCCTTTGATCTCTATGTAAGAATCCTATCCTATACAATATGTTCCCTTTTTCCATCCAACCTCATCCTATATCAAGATGAACAAGAGTTGACCATAGCATCACAACCCTGAACTTGCTACTTTTCCATAGTGGAAAAGCATTGTCATTAATCTCCTTTTACATCCTTTCACTGCTAAAAGTCATAAGTCAACAGCTTAATGAGGATTCACACATCCCATTGACACTACCAATAAATAAAATTCTGTGAATAAATCCAATCAATGCAAAGTATGCGTTATTTCCTCGTTGTCTTCAACATTGCAAATGACAACAATTACATGAGTAATGATGACAGAGGGAAGTTAAGGTATATATAAATATAATTCTTAGATACTCAGTTTACTCAGTTAGTTTACTGTTTTGTTAATATATTGGGAATGTGTAGATGCAACTCTGTTTCCCATCTGTCAAATTGAGTAAACATAGACCAAATGGTAGGCTATGAAATCTGCTTCGTTTTTTCATCAGAGAAACAAGTAGAAAATCTGATAAACAACACTCACACCCAGAATAATCAATTCCTCCGTTTTGTTTTATGAACGTTGTTTATCCTCCTCCTCCAAGATGAGCAATTCACTCTCTCTCACTCACCCTCCAAATTTTAACTTAAATACACGACATGACCAAAGATGACTATTCAACTATTATTAGCTCAACAAGGGATACACATTCTCAATCACTTATATAGATGCATGTGATGTGTTCTTGTTTACACAGTATGCTCACAGATCAGACTCTACTTGTTATTTTCCTTCATCTCATCTCCACCCTTTATATCAACGAGGCCAGGGGAACAACATAAACAAACACAATACACATCCTAACAAACCAACCCCCTTCATCATATATAGTTTCATATTCAGCACAAAAGTAAACTATTCCTTCCCTCCAAAGATATAACACAAACTTTGTTAAACGAGACATTCTAACATTAAATTTTTTACATATTAATTGCTGTACCTAGGCTAGGCGAACGCTTTTTGTAGATTACAACCAGAGGTAAACAACGTAAATCACGGATGGACCAACTTTTCCAACTCATCTCTACAAACTTGGGTTTTCAAGATTCACAGGGATTTGCAGAGATTCACTGAAACGACAATGCTAGAAGTGAAATGAGAGAGAGAGAAAGCGACTCTGTGACACCCAACATTAGGACGTTAATTGATACAAACAATGTTATGGTCAAGTTCCGAAAGTGACTGTGTTGAAAACTAACCCATTATCGAAATGCATACTCACTGCCTAGCTAATGAAATCGTTTGTTTCAATTTACATTGTCACTAGTATTAAACACTCACTCCCCTTGTTATTCAATTAACACCCATGATGTCATTTGAATTAATCATGTCTCATGTTATGCATCAACGAATATATGACCGTGTCCGGTCA
This sequence comes from Paranurophorus simplex, assembly GCA_036491945.1. Taxonomy (NCBI): domain Eukaryota; kingdom Metazoa; phylum Arthropoda; class Collembola; order Entomobryomorpha; family Isotomidae; genus Paranurophorus; species Paranurophorus simplex. Next base: position 7,090 of record JAAOWG010000727.1, read on the forward strand.
TTCCTTTTTTAACAAATCCTATAAATAAACATTTTCAAAATTTCAAACAATCAACAAAAATTTCAATTTTATCCGAAGTTTACAAAAGCCGAAGACGGGAATTCAAGAGGGTGAAATCGGTGAAAGTTGGATTTTTTGGGGTTGGATGAGATTTCTCTCCCCAACTCTTACTCAAAATTCGCAACTTTCTCTTCCCTTAAATTTGCAACACCTTTTTTGCTTTACAAAATCCACTAAAACCATTTAAATTTGACTTTTGATGAAAAAAGTTAAATTTTGTGAATTTCAATTATGGCAATTACATTATCAATAACAGAAAAGCCAAGCACACCATTCCATGCCAAGATAATTTAATGTTCCACAAGGACAATTCAATAAATAGGGGAAAGGGTAGTGAAAGTGGAGATAAAACATACCTCACTCCCATTATTATATATCAAAGCAATAATAATAATACAAGTTTATTGAGATTTAGGAACTTGACTTTTACAAAGTTCAAAAATGTTTTTCATCACGCTCTCTATCATCAGTTGAATGTCCAGAGGGTAAAAATGACCAAAAATCCATGCACCCAAAAAAATGGACACGACACTCAGGGGAAATTAGGAGCTCACAAGAGTCACAAAGTCGTTGATTTTTAACACCTACTCAACTACAATGGTCATCGATAAGTATATTTGACATGGTAATTTTGATCACATCTTTACTCTCATCTCTGTATCACCAATTCCCAGTGTCCACTCTGTTTAACGTCAAGAAAAGTCAAATAGACGAGGTGATCCAATCTTGCATGTAACCACCAACATGCCATCTCTTCAGTAATCTCATATTTATGTAACAGAAGAGTGTTACGACCCATTTTAAAATGGTGCTAACTACCTCATCCATTTTTATATCTAAAAACCCCCTTCCTTCCAAAATATACGAAAAAGTGAAAAAGAGCTTAAAAAAAATCTCAAGTTTTTAACCAAAGTATTTAGGAATCATGAAGGAGGCAAAAGGAACGAATGATTTTTGAGGACGAAAGTTGGGAAAAACGAGACGGATGTTACAGCTCCTTGTTGTCACTGTATCATCCTACTAAAACAAGATTAAATAAGAACAAGAAGTAGAAAAAGAAGAAGAAGAAGAAAGAGTACAATTATTGTCTTAAACCAACCGAAAACACAACTCTTGCCTTTAAATTGCCTTAATCAAAAGTAAGTTAGGTAATCAGGAAGTGAATGCGTAATAAGTTGGAGAGAAAATTGTCATTGTTACTTGCATACCGATGAAGTAAATGGAATTAATTATCGAAACAAGCTGAGACTTTTTTACATAAAAAAAACTCATCTTACCTCAGATTGAAAAGGATTGCAGCCACCACTAAGGGTCCACATTGTTTGGAGGAGCTTTTCCTGTTGGTATTTTGTGAAAGGGTCGGTGTTATGTAATCGTAAGAGATCCAGCTTGATGCCTTGTTGGAATGAAAGTGTGGCCTAATTCAGAAGCGTTGTAGTGGTTGGTTGACAATTTGTAAAATCACAAGACAGGTATTTTGGCCTGTGGTAGTATCTTGAAAAGAAAACACAGCAACTGGAGGCCCGATTGTCCCACCGCCCGCTTGCGCTCAACCCGGGTAAGAAGAAGATGAAGAGAGTGGTAGCAACTTTTTCTACCTTCCACCAATGCTTAAGAAGTGTACATACACAATTCAATGCTTACTAGATGTACACATTGAGACAGGCGCAAGAATCGCAAAATCTCCACTTTCACCAAATAACAACAACATCAACCACTGGTTTTATGGAGAACAACCCCACCACGGGAAAAAACATCCCTCAAACCCAATATTATAAAAACATTTTGATCTAACCACCTCAACCTTATCCAACTGAGTGAGCCCTCTTACTAAAAATCCTTCTAAATTAAACGAGTGACCATCGACTCATACACGAGATCACAAACCACCGCGCATCTAACTACCTTGTCAACTAGTGCTCACTTATAACAGTTCCGACGACACTGGAGACGTAACTGCTACTGCCAAGAATTTCTTTCACCCTTTCCAACTACATTCAACAAGACAAACTGTACTCCCCTCCAAATAACTCCTTTTTCATCCCCTATATATCCATCTCTACAAATCCAAAAACTTTCCCTAAATCCACTACTACCCTTTTGTACGTAAAGAAAAACCTTGGGCTGAGTCCTCAAAGAATGTAGGAAACAAAAAAAAAATTCGCAATACTTGGATCCCAACCACTCATCCTTTTCATTGTATATCTCAATCTTCCCCCTGAAGTCATTCCTTTTTACCCTATATATTTCCTCTCTCTCTCTCTCTCCTTTCCCATCCAACAAACAAGGTAATAATAAACAACCAAACTTTCACCCTTTCCGGTTTATGCAAAAAGCAACTCAAAGTCAAAAAAAAGTTAAATATCTTACCCTTCTTTTTCTATCCCACAAAAAAAAAGTGTATGATATAGGACGGGATTGTTCCAAGTTGAGGGCGATGATGAGACTGAGTTAGAGTTGGGGGAATGTTGGTCGAATGAGCTGTGTAAATAAAAACAGTTAAAAATATTCATTTACATCAACAATACCAACAGTCGTTTATTTAAAATAAATAATAATTCAGGCAGGTGTGGATATGCGTGGAGGTTTTGGTATTGTATGTATTTGTCTAGAGGGGCCGGTATGTTTAGAACACTACTTAAAAATTAGCTAGTTTTGATTACTTTGCAGGGGAACAAACAACATTAACTTTGTGTATTGACCGTTTTTTTGTATGTGCTGTGTCATCTCTTAAAATTTACACAGCTCAATGCCATCTTCATAAAAGTTCAAATCCCTTCCTTTTGCAGGATTTTTTATGAGTTGTACTTTTGTGACACATTTGTGTGGGGTATTAAATACATTTGAATATTTGAGTTGGGTCATACGTTTTATGGGAAAATTATTTACTATTTAAAATCCCTCAATCCTTGATCATCATAGTTAAAATAATGCTATGTTTCCTCATCTTTTCAAACAAAAATAAAAATGATGCATTACAACTTAAACATTGTTCAATAGGGTAGTATGAGCTGTTGGGAACTGACATTTAAGATCTAATCGTACAACATTGAGTTGAATGTCTCTTGAATGTTTAGAAATCATTTTGAGATTGAAACTTTGCCATTTGAGGGTGTAACACTACAGCTTTGAGAGTATTTGAAATTTTTGAGGGAGTCAGGTAGAGGGATTGACTCTGTTTGACAAAAGCATCATCAGCCGCTGTCTTCATGAATACAATTATGAGAATGGTTGAAAGAGCAGTTTCAACATGAGTTTGATGATGATCCGGTTCGGTTTCATTTGATTGCTCCGTTGATTTTCAGACGAGTTTCAAAACAAGAAGATGTAATGAAATTTCGACATCTGTTGTGAAGTATTATCAGTAATTAGCATAAGATTTACTTTCCCGTGAATAACAGTCAGTTTCCCTATCCACACTTTCCCTATGAAATTAGTCAACCAACGAGATTAAGACGCAGCAGTCAACCCAGCCACACCACCGCTCTTTCCGCTTTTCCTCAGCTTTCCACAAAATATCTTTCCATTGATCACCTTTCCACTATTGCTCACACACACAGCCAAGCAAGGAATGTTCTCACCAGTTGGCTTGACAAAACTCACAAATTGCTTAACCAGTGGAGATACTGTCGATAAATTTTCGCAAAACGAATTGTTGGGCAAACAAAGCAATAAAGTCCAAACCCTTATTTTCTCATCTTGACATCATCTCTTCTACGTTCTCTACTACACCCGTCTCTCTCGTACATATAGACAGATACATATATTAAGTATTTGTTATATACTCAGTCATTCTGATGAAATTCAAACTCCAAGTAAAGCCGATGAGAAAAAAACCTTTTTAGCTGTGTAAAGTTTTGCTATCTACCATTTTGAGATGACTTTTGAGTCAACTTTTGGAACAATAGGATATAGGGAGTGAAGAAGAAGAAAATGTATAAATGAGACACCGGATGGGGATTGTAATTGAGAGAAAGGTGATTGAGCTTATAACATGTTGCGTAAGGAATAAAAGCCCATGTTGTGCTGAGTGAGCAGTTTGAGGTCCACCGTAAGAACATTGAAAAGCTTAGAAATATCCATTAAGGGTGGACATTGAGGAGGACGGTCAATGCAGCACTTCCTGAATGTTATGACCTATAATGTTTGTAGTATTATTTAAAACTGAGCCACACCAAGTCTTTCCAATCCATCTGGGTGATAATATTCTTAAGCTTTATTGAACCATTTATCGGATTGGGGTGGCCATCTCATCAATGCATGATTGGCAATAGATGAAATTGGATTGCGGCTCCTCATCACATTTGACATTTGTTAAACGCTTTCCCATCTCATAGAAGAACTTTGGAGCAAAACACTTTTTTTCCTTGTTTGGATGATGCTGTGTGAAAATGAAAGAGAGAAGAGACAAGTGAGGAAAGTAAGAAATTATAATGGCACAGAAAGTGGTGCTACTGCTATATATACCTTTTTACTCCTCTCCTACAAAGAAGCACAACTGGCCATCTAAGCCAAATGGGAAAATGGAGAAGAAAAATATCCCCTCTCTACCTTGGCACGATCTCAATTTTTGAAAACTTTACTAACTGCTTGCCCAAATTGTACAAAATTTCAGTAAACGTCAAAAATGAACAATTGCTGTCCATTATGGTCATTCTTGCATAGAGTTGAAACTCTTTGTGCTTAAATGAATGGGTAGAGCAAGGAAATTCCTGAAATGATTTTATGTCGTCAATGGGAGAAATAAATAACAGCTCAATATAACGACAAATTCTTGCCACCACGGCCGCTTTTCACTTTTTATGATCATTCTTCTCAAAAGAACCAACTACTTTGATATTACGGATATTGCACTATTTCTCTTTCAAAAACAATTT
>JAAOWG010000728.1:0-12007 GCA_036491945.1 Paranurophorus simplex
ATCCCTTTCTCTCCTGCTGTATCCTCTATCCCTAGGATCATATTCACTAGGTGGACCTCTTGAAGATCCAACAAAAGAATAGTTATCCCCCCCACGTTTGCTTCTTCTTTGTTTTCTCGAGTAATACTCATCATCATGATAGGAGCTACGGGATCTTGGTCTATCATCATAATCTGGAGGTTCGGAGGAGGCCCCATACCCTTGGGAAGGAGGAGGACCAGCTGCTGCTAAGGGGGGTTGCATTGGTGCAATCATTGGAGGAGCTACAACAGCCGCTCTGGGATAATTGCTGTAACCAAAAACTTCTTCTCCATCTCCTCCAATCCTTGGATCTTCCTCTACCCTATCAATATGCGGAGCAACTTCCGACGATGGATAAGTTTCCATTATTATGATGATTATTTAGAGAGGGGCCAGAGAGAGAGAAAGTAATATTTTTTTTACCTCTCTCTGCTTATTGAGTGCCAACATTGCAAGTGGTGGTGCGCTTGTGCTGTACGTTGCTATCATATGGCAAATCACTCCCTTCTAACAACTACACCAAGTTTAAAAGCACTCAACAAACAGCGTTCTCACTCAAATATCAAAGAACAAGATAAGCTTAAGGGGAGGAGAGGCTTTAAATACAACAATTTAATTTACCCACATATAGCACCTCGTTCAGGTAAAGTTTAACATTTTGATGATTCATGTCATATAATTGAGGCGTCACTCACATGGCACACATTAGAGGTATTCCAAAAGTAGTGGGGGTGGTCCTTAGCGTTGAGTAGAGATAGGGGAGGGGGTACTTGGTGCTGGGGATGAAATTGTTCGTCTTTGTTAGTAGCCGTTGATTAGATGATTGACATCAATTTATATAAATCAAGTTAACTCCTCTTTTTCCAGGTTTAGGAGAAGGATGCAAAATTTTTTGAGTCATCAAAATTTTGGGAATGGGGAAGGTGGGGATTTGAAAGATGATAATCAACCGTGGTATGTGAAATATGGGATAAGGGCATTGGGGACTTTGGCTGGTGGAGGTAAGAGTGGATTGTTGTAGGATTTAGTTTAATTTTGTTGAATTTTCAGTTGCCATATTTTGTGGAGTTATCGGAATACCCTTTGTTTTGCTTAGTCCTATGAAAATTATATGGAATATTTGGCTGGTGTACGAATAATATTGTCAAGTATTAAGTAGAAGAATTTAATGTTTGTTTTATTAGGCTGGTTGGATTCGTCGTTGTGACTATTGAAGCTCCTTTTTGTTGCGCATTTGTTGATAATGTTCAAATTGTTGCAAGGAAAATTGAAGACAGACCACTGTTTGTTAAGGCTGCACTTTATGTCTTGTATGAACAATTGTGAGGGCTTAATGAAATTAATTGTTGCAATTACAACAGGGCTCCATTACCATCAATTATATTTGATTTTGACTTTAACACATTCATTGGAGGTGGTCTGGTCGTTGGAGTTGGTGTCCTATATGCAATGATTGCTCTAGGAAAAAAGTGAGAATATTTATTCGTATTTGGTTAATTTTTAGTTGAAAAATCAACGTCATTTTATTACGATATGTTGACACAAGAATGTATGCAAGTTAGGTAGATAATCACGTGATGGGTTTTTATTGATAAGATAAACAACAACGAATCAAGCATATAACGCAAAATGAACATGTTGCTGCAGATGGATAGAATGACAAACTAATATTTGTTGCAAAAGGTTTTGATGTTAATTTTTGATATTATGGCAAAATAGAGCACCAAGAGAAGCAATGATGGCTGCGGCTGGTGGTGGGCGTGGAGAAATGTCGAATTCAAATCAAGTTCCTCGACAAAATCAAAGTCTTGTAGATGACCCTGAAATATGGGGCTCTAGCACTTATTAATTTTATTCGCATGATCTTCCACAGTAGTATTTGCAAATCCATTCCAACAAGCAGTTGATCTTAATTGACGCTTAATTTTTTATTAATTTTATCACTTTAAACTGCCAATATTTCTCAAACGTAGAGAAGCTACAATTTGCATGTGTTCCAAAGTATTATTAGCTATTAGATACTATGCAATATCACACTCCCTGCAGTAGCACTTAAGAAATTTGTTACAAAAACTCTTGCACATGAATTTTCAGTTTAGCATGATGCGTAGACAATGTAGAAAGTTCAACAGTATCATGAACCTCATGGTTTCTTTGCTTATTTTCTATTTTATTTAAAGAGCCTCGAGAGAAGAAATGGCAAGAAATGCACAGTCAATTGCTGGAAATGGATCTGCTAGTCCAAACAATTATCAACAACAGCCAGAGTTTGAATCAGTTAAAAACCCATTTTCTACTATCAATCTTTCAAGGGACCCTGTTGAGGCTGCTGCATCATCGTGGGCCGCCGCGTCTAGATTTGAGCCACCTCCATCTTACAACTCATCAAATCCGACTACGACCTATAACCCACCTCAGCGCAAGTGGGATCAAAGCTTTGTGAATGAATCGAAACCAGCTTCGAATGACCCTAACAATCCATTCCAATAATAACGAGGTAATTATCTCTCTTGATTAATCACTAAAATTAGCCAAATTATTTTTATATTCTCCATCGTAGGTAAAGTTACCATTCCAATCATTTGATACCTCAAATACCTCTTATAAATTACCCAATTCAATATCGAATTATAACCTAACATAATTGTAATATGAAACTAGTTGGATCATAAAGGAGTGCTGCGTTTTTGCTTCCATGTTCTCAGGTTAATAGAATGCATATCGTTTGTGAATGATAAGATCAAATAATTCATTTTTGTTTTATTCTTTCCTTTGAACCCTCTAGTTTCCTTATCCTTAGTCAATTATACAGTATATTTATTTTATGATGTAGACTTGGTTAATAAATGGTAAATCGTTGTACAGGAACAAGCTCAGTCGTGTATTAGAAAAATTTAATGGTGAGATGTAGGTGACATAAATACATATGTACATGTGTACATATATTAATTTTTTGTTTAAACATTGCAGATTTTTTAAGAATAGGAAAATTGTTATGACTTAGACTTATGCTAATATGCATTTCAAAAAGAACTTAAATGAATTATTTGTTTATATGTAATGTAGTTAATTGAATATAATAATTACTATTTGGTGTTAAATAAAAAATTTATAAATAATCCCTCTGATAATAGATAATAATTTTATTCTTATTTTTGGATTTACACAGAAATGACGACAGTGGAGAAAGTCATGTAGTTTTGTCAGAAAATATTACATGACAGAATAATTCTCAATCTTCATTCTTCATCATTCTTGAGTAATTTTATTATTTTGAACCAAATCATGAAGGAATTTTAATTTTTGAAAAAGCAACGTGCTGTAATATTGTGCAAACCAAATCAACTATTTTCTTTAAACTGACCTGCATATATTTAGTTTATTTTTTTTGTTTTACATTGCTACTTTAAAAAGGATGAAATGACTGTATTATTATTGCTAAACGTGAAGTCAATTGTCCATTCCAGATGTTCATTATGACTAAACTATACTGATAACATGCTATTATTTCAAACAAATGGATAAAACATTGTCATTCTGTTTGCTCATAAAGGTTATTATTTGTAAATTGTAACTATCACAAGACGAAAATGTTTTTAAAAAATTTCACCACAGCAGCAACTACAGTATTTGAGGTTCTCGTAGAATTTCACTCTCGATCAGCGTCATAAGCGATTGCCTACATCTACTTTCAACGTTTGAACAGTGAGTGTCCGAACGCTTTTCAACATTATCTATTCCCTAGTCTTTTAATAAGCACCTCTCCATCAAAAAATTTGGGTCGGATTATATCCTTTTGAATCTTTTTAGGACAATTTTAATTTTGATTACAGATAGATTCGCTCAATTTGAGCTGAACACAAATTATTCATGAATGGCAAAATGTGCATTGATTTTAGTAAATAAATACTATAGCTGTTGAATTAAATACATGAGACCAGATAAAATTACTAATGTGGAGAAATGTATTTCTACTCTGATGTTAAAATTAATACTCAGGTGGGGACATAAAATAAAAACTGTTTGTCAACAATCCATTCATTCTGGAATGATATCTTTGGTTTAAATTATATAATATACATTCAATGTAAAATTTACATGGATATTATTAAAATAGCCATTATCAATTTGAACTAAGAGCTAGTCTAACTGTTTATAGCCTTCGCAGTAATGACGAGTCGTTGAAGACACAGTGTTGAAATAAGCAACAAGGTAATGGGGGCTGCCTGATTCAATTAAAATGCGTTGACGGATTTTCGTTGAGTAGGAATGAAATCAAGTGCTGCTAAGATCTTTCAAATCACACAGAAACCCATCAGGAACAAGTATGTGAGTTGAACCTACCAAAGGTTTATAGAATATCAAATTATTTCATATTACAATAAAGTATGCAGTTATTAAGACAGCATTCAACAAATCTTACCAACAATGCACTCCCAATTTTTTGAAATGTTTGTAACCTCATAGGCCGTTCTCATCTCAGAGAAAGTGCATCCTCCCACAATGAAGACAATTAATCGTGGGACATTTTTGATATTTTGTTGTCCTTTGTCTCTGTGCCATTGTCCATATCTTGCACTAAGATTAGTATCATATATTTAATTACATTTGTGATCCTGCATTTGTCAGTATAAATTAAATTACCTCGTAGCTGGTCCTCGATATGTCGAAGAGGCAGCACGACCAGCCCAGTATGGAAAATGTTTCTGATCCAACTTATCCTCAATGGCATCTTCCATTATATCCTTTACAATAGGTGTCCACCTTGACATTTGGTAAGTCTGTTCGGTTATTCGTTCTTTCCGAGGTATCTGGTAAACTTTTTTGCGGTTGCTCTAAATAAAATGTTAGGAAATAATCAATCACATCACATGTGCTAGAATGGGGAGCAATATTGACAATATATACAGCCTGCGTCACAAACTTAAGCTATTTCTTTTTACTAATTAGTTTATGAAGCTAACCCAAAATTCTCAAAATATGTATTAGATTATCGGTACTCTGGGTTGGTTTAATAAACTAATTAAAAAGTTATAGAAGCAAGATGAATGACGAGTGTATGTATGTAGTATTTAAGTAAAACCACAATCAACTCACACCATCCGCAGACACATTGACTCCTAAATGAGACAAGTTTGTAATGATACATCGAAGATCAGCATCAATGTTGGCATGCTGAATCAACTTGTTTAAATTTTCATCGGAAATCCCATTCTTTGAAAGAATATAGAGCAAGATAATTCTTAATTTCTCAAAGCTAGAAATTCCAGCCGAGTTGTTGTCAAGCAGAATTGGAACGATATTCCTCATGTGATCTTTTATTTTCTCCCCTTCGGCATTAGTGCCCATGGCCAAGTCCTTTAGTGATATACAAATTAATCTTTTATGAATCTTCAGTGCCTTTTAAAACGACAAACCTGTTCAACTCGGCACAACATATCTACACGATTTTGGTAGGCTTTCATGCAATCCTCTTGAAATAAAAAATACATAATAAATAATTCATTACAAATACATGACTTGACAAATCAAGATATAATTGTGTATGAACGACTTTAAGTCAATATACCAGATTTTTTTAGTGTCAAATTGGTTGATTTTTTATTACCTGCAAGGTGAAGATGAGTAGAGTATTTGCTGAGCTCTTTTTGGTATTGTGGCATCTTCTTAATCATCTGAGAAAGATCCTGAAATGATGGTGATGAGGATTAGTACAAGTGAAAATTATCTTTAAAATGCCCAACCTTCATGGATGATTTATCACTGGGCATTCGTTTGGAATCAATGAACTTTTTCAAGTTCTTTGTAACATTCCTGTATGTGCAAATTGCAAGTATAAATATAAACAACATTGAATATTGAATAATTACTGTGAAACAACAGCAATATGTTGATGTCTAAGTTCCACCCACAACTCATCGTTTTCGTCCAACAAAACTTCTTTTTCGGGAGCACCTGCTGAAGCTTCGTACCTAAATTACAAATCCAATTAACTTTTTGTACAAATGGCAACAATGATTGAAACTTACTTGTAGACATCATTTTCAACATTAAGCAAGTCGTAAGCCATAGCTTGGAATGTAAGTTCATGAAGAAGTGGAGACACACAATCGAATCCTCTGTCTAAAATAATTAACTGAGATCTCGCTTTCTCTGGACCTAAGTTTTAATTATGATAGATTAGTAATGAAACTAACAAATTGTTTCATGTGCAAGAAATACCTTCTCCCATTGTAGGTTCATCTGCCTTGTACGCATCCAACTTTTGCTGCACCAACTGTGCAAGTTCCACATTTTTGTCAAAGTCACTTCTGGATAATTGAAGCAAGTGTTTCCCTCCATTTTTAGTATTTCTTAATTGCTTAACTTACCGATATCTCACTGATGGATACTCTCCCAAAGTAGAACAAAGAGTGGCTATCTGTTCCGCCATTCGTTCCATACTTGCTTGCCTTGCCGTAGAAAGAGATGGATTGTAATAAAGTTGAAATGCTTCAGGACAATCCAAGGAAAAAACCTGTACAAAAATATTTGATCATCCATTCAACAGTAGTTTCAGCATTAATTTCACAATGCACTACCTGACTCTCGTACGGTAGAAATGCAATATTAATCTCCTTCAATGTCTTGATTCTTTTTCTGAAAGAAATACAATAAATTGAACTCGAAATATTATATGATCTATATGATTTATCAAACATTGTAAACCACAAAATTTTCCTACTTTCGAAACAAAGCATGAACCACCAAGATATAAAAAGGAATTGGTACTTCGATAAAGCTGTATTCTAAACACAATAATAACTTACCCGCATGGTGATTTACACAATTCATTGAATAGTTCTTCCGGACACACTAGAATTCAAAAAATCCATAAATATTATTGCTCTCTTATAATATTTCCCCCTCCTTCTTCACCTTCTGTAAAGTAGACATGAACATTTCTATACATTGTCCTGTTCAAGTTATCAAAATCCGCCATAAGAGAGTTGACTGATTTTTGTGTGGGTGTAACTAAATATATAGCATCCAGCGTTGGTAGGGGTTCTCTTCTTTTATTAATATCCTCCACAATGGTTATCCCTTCTGCAAATGATAAAAACACAACATTATTCATTGTCACCACTTACTTTTGATTAGTCTCATTAGGACGTTCATTGTTTAAAAATAGATGGTTGTGGGCTGGTTATATAACCTCAAGTTCTTACCTGCTGATATTTCATGCATCTTGCAACATGCGGAGACCATCCTCATGGATAAATTATCAACAACCAAGACCCTCCATTCCACACCCCCTGCTTTTTTCGTTTTGGAATGTCCAGCTGAGCCCCTTATCACCTCATTCATTATTTCTGAAAATGAAAGATGAAAGATAAGCTCCCCTCTTTTATGATACCCTACTTACTCAAGCCCACAAGTGTTTTAAGGGCCATGATGATGAGAATCAATTGTTGAATCCCTTCTTTTGTTTCTTTTGATCTCCTCCCTCCCTCTTGAGCTCTTCAACAATTGTGATTTTTTGGGGATGGTGGTGGTCGTGATGAACTTTCACTACTGCACACACTCGGACGAATGTTGCAGCAATCCTTTCACTCTCCGATCAGGATTTCGTCAGTGGGTGGGGTCCCTCCTCCAAAACCCAACACAATCATATATACAACAAAAACTATAGGAAAGGGAGAAAATAACTTTATAGCCAAACAAGGTGAAGGAAAAGTGTAGGAGGATGAATGAAAGACTCGAAAAAAAGAAAGATCAAAAAATAGGGAGAGTCAAGGATATATCATATGAGAGTTGGAATAAAGAGCTTATCCAAAGATAATAAACAAATATCGTGTAGTAGTGATGGTAAATGATAATGATGGATGTTTAGTGGGATATGCATCAATATTATTCATGTGGGCATAGCATATTAGCGTAGACATACTCCAAAGCGTTATAGTCCTTAGTCATAATTTGTTGACTAATTTTTTGCATGAATCATTACAAAAATCAACAAGGGGCTACACATTCAACTCAAAGGCTTTACAGGAGAGTAAAATATATAATAGACTTTATTGCAATTTGCACCCAATCACATTATTTTACTGTCTCCAGTCTGGACTCAAAAATATTTATTTAGATCTCATATAATTCTGTTGAAATGTTGTTTCAGCTTTGTTTCAGATCAATGAATACTGGAGTTGGTAACCCAATGAGTTACATTGCAATATGATTTGGTAATGTCATAGATAAGTTATGACATATCCCACAACACGCACCAGAAAGACCTTAAGACAAGGGTTTTAGGCACTTATGACAAACAGTATCAATACATACCACTACGCTTATCTTTTAAGATCTCTTGAATAAATTGACAAGGGCACTGTTGTTTAGGACAGTGAAGGGGGGCTTCCTTTCCTATTGCCAATCCCCTCAAGAAATATTTTGAATACCGTTGAATGTACCGATGATATAAAGCTTCACACTGCGGAAAAAAGGGTGGAAATAGTTTGGGATCATATTTACAGCATCTTTACTACCCTTGCTACGAAGCTCACTCTATGTATTATTTTTATTAAAATTTGAGCAATATTAAAATTGGTCCAAAAGTACAGAGATTTAGTTGAATTATAGCTCCGGACGAAGAGTTAAAGCACAATTTCACATATTTGGCGTCTCATACTAATATTTGGCTAGATTCAATTACAAAGTTGTCTTTAAATGAAAACAATGCTATAAATTAAATTATGATGAAAACAAGGCTCCTACAACTCGTCAATTTTGGTGGTTATATATTTGAGATTCTTTTAATCCCTGACTTGTTGAGTTATAGTTTGAGAAAAACAAGGGAACCACCAGGATAAGGAACTTTCTCCTTGAGAAACCGGCTTGTGCTTCAAATATTCTTCAACGTACTGGCCTTAAGAATTATATAATATTATAATAATACATTATTATAAATCATAATTATAGAATGTAATTTACATGGACAAAGGGCAGAGGTTATGTGCCTTGGGGTTGAGGGGTTTTCACTTCCTTCACCAACCGTCCAATCCAGCCGACGTCTTAAATAGTCTTTAGCCCACCGCTGAACGTACCTCAGGAACAATCGTTCACCCTTCTGTTTCAAGGGTCAAAGTTGCAATCCATTTTCAATTCAACAACCAAGCCATTTAATATTTATTTTGCGTAGTGAAATTATTCAACTAAAAAAAAGAAAGAAAGCCAAGATAATTACCTGTTTTTGTGGTAGCCTTGTAGTATTTTGTGCACCAGTAATAACAATTTCAACATCACGGGAATCCAAATGATTTTGCATCATTTGTCTATCAGGTGCACCATCCAACACTTGTTCCAGTTTTTTCTGCAACAAAAATTGAACAAAACTTGGTTCATAAACAAGATCGAGAGGACATTATAATTGATTGTCCTTGCTTACAATGCAATCATTAGGATCAAAATAAATGAAGCATAGATGAACTTTATGGCATGAGATTCTTCCCCTATCGTCCAATCCGCAAATCAATTTATGTTTGGTTAGCAATTTGTTAACCCTTCCCATGCATCTTTCCAATCCTTGATTTATCTGAGAATTACATAAACATTTATTCCTCGAGCACTTCTCCTTTTGGGCTATACCATACCTTAATTTTCAAGTACATGCAAAAAAATACTGCCGCTAAATGCAAAGAAATATTTAAGATTAGTAAAAAGTAATTACGTTTCTTACAGATGAACTTTTACCAACTATTCAACTTAATTATTTATTATTATTACCTGCGTTAATGATTAGCCAAGATATCCCCAATGCAAACAAGTGAAAGCCTTTGAGCCCCGCAAATAGAACAACGAGTAGAATAAAAAATGCAGCAGATAACCACGAGGCTAGTAGCCTTTTGTAACAAATGGTGTATGCATTAAAACGCACATCCGAAGTAAGTAATTCCATTGCATGTACATATTCTTCTACTGTGAGCGTTAATCCTGGAGCCTAATAATAAATATGTGATTATGACATGTTTTATTTAATAGTAATAAAACGTAATAATAATACCATTAATTCTTCAGGGACAAGCTCCGGCCTAAAACTCGCTGGGGTTATCCAAGGCCATTTAGAATTTACTGGAAGGATACTCACAATCACGTCTCCATTTGCTGTAAAACAAATCTCAACTTTCCCAAATCCTCAATACTTATCAATAATTTGAGACATTTGAGGGAACTTACTGAATCCAGCATTACTTCTTCTATTTCCACCGTTCGCAGCACTACTAGTACTAGCCACACCTAAACTTGAAGAAGACGTTACTCCTTGGTTCTCTAGTGGATGATTATGGAGCTCAACCGTTTGAAGATTTTGATGTAGGAGGATTTTATTGGGAGATTTCATTCCAGGAGATGATTGTATTTCAATGGTTGGTTCTATCACTGCTGCAACGTT
The DNA here is from genome assembly GCA_036491945.1 of Paranurophorus simplex. Lineage (NCBI taxonomy): Eukaryota > Metazoa > Arthropoda > Collembola > Entomobryomorpha > Isotomidae > Paranurophorus > Paranurophorus simplex. The sequence continues at coordinate 10,445 of JAAOWG010000728.1, forward strand.
AAGGGACACATGATGCGGCTGCTCTTCATGTCCATTTATGTTTTCAGAATTCTCCATCTCATTTTCATTGAATCGAACCCAAGTTTTGTCTGGAGAACTATTCCGGCCTTCACTCCCCTCCATTTTTAATAATCTCCTATTTTTTAAGGCCCTTCTAGTTAAATGAGATTTGGGATGACGGATGGAAATTTGATCATGTATTGTTATTTGCTTTAGTACTGCCCTACTTCCATATTTCAACTTCCCGTTGTTATTATAAATATTGATTCAATGGATAATTTATAATGCTAAAAATCCTCTAGTAGTCTCAACGTACCTATGCTGCACCTGTACTACAACTCATTCTACAAAAGCATTATTATTGAAGCAACCCTTTTTGTGAAGTGTTGGTGTTGGTATTTTGTGTGGTTGGGGTTGCTCATTGATACGACATACCAACACAGGTGGAAAAAAAAGAGTTGCATGATGGCTGGAAAGGTATTCAAGTATGCAAGCAATGCAAGGATGCTTCAAGTTGTTGAATCATAAGGGAAGTAGTATTAGAGGAATGGAGCATTATATTCAGCAGCAACAATACTCAACAATGTTGAGACGCCATAGTAGGTGGACACACAAGCTCTCCTAAAGTTTAATGCTAATCAACACTTTTAATTGCTTGCCTAATCATAGCTAAGAGCAGGGATTATGCCGGTGTGGAAATGGGACTTTTAAGCTATCTCAAATGTAAATTAAACTGTTTTAGGAAATTACAACAGCTCTTAGAAGATGACATACTTTCTAAAACCATCTTCAACTCCTTTACCAATGACTCATAAGAAGAGACAAAGTACATGAAATAGAAGACGGATAATATGAATAGAACAAGGATAGAACCAATAAAGCATTGTACCCCAAACCGTCCCGCCTAATTTTAAATCTTTTTTGAAGTGATGCTCAATTTCGTTTGTTCTTTTAATCTTTCTCAAGGATTTGTTCTCAAGAAGAAGTGAAGCAGGGATAAAGAAGATGTGGTCAGATACTCTACTTATTTTATTCATCTCCGTTGTAACTGCATTTTTTGGCGAAGGTGAGAGCAAGCTTTGTGATTTCGTGATTTGTTGTATGGAATGAGAATTTAAATTTGAACAGGCCTCACTTGGCTCATGGTTTATAGGACGGAGAAGTATCAAAAATTAAAAACAGAAGTAGAGAAGCAATGCAAAAAATTGGAAAAGCGAAAAGAGACGACAGGAGAATCCGTGGCGGTGCTGAAAAATAGTAAAAAGAAATTAGAGAGAGAAGAAGAAAAATTAAAGTCCAATACAAGAGACTTGTCACTATTTAAAATGAGATCAATGCTGGCAATTGGCATTGTTTTTACAGCTTTGCTCAGCATTTTTAATTCAATGTAAGCAACCTCCATGTTTTTCTTATTCAAAAATATGAGAAGCAGTGGAAAGGATGAGTTTCATCAGTTTCATGTTACAGATTCGATGGAAGAATAGTCGCTAAAATTCCTTTTACACCGATTGGATTCCTACAGGGCATTTCACATAGAAATCTGCCAGGTAGCGATTATACAGA
>JAAOWG010000729.1:0-11998 GCA_036491945.1 Paranurophorus simplex
ATATCAAGAAAGTAAGTGTCAGCCATCGCAAGAAATTTTAAGGAGAAGCACCGAAGCGTGACTTGAAGGACTTTATTTATACACTTTGATACTTTATCTTTCAAGGGTTTTAACTCATGACCATTTTACTATCATCCCATCATCGGATCTATCCAATATCGTATTCCAAACTCCTTCATAATGTCCATCCAAAAATACGAATCCACTTGGATTAACGTGTGTGGATGAAAGAAGGATGCTTGAAATTCTATCCCTTTTTTCTGGTTTCTTAGCAAAATACTGCTACTAGCTGTCCATCAGATTACCCAACCGTAAAGAAGTACATACATAAATACATATATACATATAGCATGTGGAGAAGCAAACCCCCAAACTAATCAAAAATCTTAAAAGCTTCCTTATTCAAATAAACCCAATGGAATTTTCCCTATTGCTTTAGTATGAATGGATGTCTTAGAAAAGGCTCCATGTGTGGGCTACGTATGAAACATCGTTTCATGCTTATGTCATACATACGATTGAACACGAAAGAAGAAAAATGGCATTACATAGTCCAGTCGAAAGAAAATTGTGTCCAAAAGACAAAACCTCCTTCACCTTCTTATATTTAATTTGTTCAGGAGTATCGATCAATAGTAGATTATTCATTCCATTAGTTAGCATACTGTTCCACTAATTGAATTACATTCAAATTGCGATAAAGGATTTACGGTTTGTAATTTGCATACATTGTCCCAATCATACTTTGTCCCAATAATGGTTGGTGTGGATGGTCATAGTAATTTTAGGTTCGACGAGACAAATGTGTGTTGTAAGAACAAAATGAAAGTAAGACTATATATGTATGTATGTGCATATATATGGAGTACTTATTCCACTCAACCATTTTCAACCATTTTACAAAGAAAAAGAAAAAACTCTTAAATCACGTCAACAGTAATTTAACGATCATTACTATCCTACCAAAGAAGCACCTGTTCCTATCCAATTCTCCTTTGCTATGATTTTTGTATAATGCTCTCTCTACAACCTTGGTTCCATCTTCCAAGCTTCGGCACTCATAGTACAAGTAATAAAACTAATGTAAAATTACAAATGTAACTTTGTAGCAAATTACAGGGAAAGTGTAGGGGTGTTAGGAGTGGAGAATCGAATTTGCTAAAGAATAGAGAAAGTGGAAAAAGATAAAAGTAAAGTAAAGTAAATTTTTCTCCCATGTTTCTCTTACCTTAAACTAAAGTTGACACTAAAGTTGATAAAGAAGCGTTTTATTTCAAAGGTAGGATTCGGATAGCTCAAACTCTGTGGTTGTAGGAGTTCTCGTTTGAATTGAGAGACCTTGTCCTATTCCAGATTCAGAGGGTTCGTTATAATAAGTTTCTAAAACTTCTATTCGTTCATGTTCAACATTATTATTCTTACTTCCTGCAACCCCTCCAAGCGAAGTACTACGAGTCTCTTCAGACTTTAGACCAACAGTACCACTACCACTACAACTAGTTTTTCTTTGTTGACCACTTTTTCCTTTAGTCTCATCATCTACACCAACAATATCTACTTTTCTACTTCGACCAGCATTCTTTTCTTCTAACTTTTGTCTTAAAACTTTTAGCCTTTCTTCCTTCTGTTGAAGAATCTTCTGGAGATGCTCATTTTCACCAAGTAGTTTTTGGTAGCGTTCTTCATCCTCTTTGGTCGTTCCCCCCTCAGGGGCGGAACTCCGATCGGATCGTTCAGTACCTTCTTGGACGACGGAAATTATTTTGGGAACAAAAACTAAACCCATCGTTATCATGGAAGAGAAAATGATAGCTAAAGTAACAAATGCAAAGGAAGCATCCTGTTGTGAGGAAATTATCATTGTCACAGGAGTGGTTATTAGACACAACACAGCCACATTATAAATAGACATGGCTACTAAACGAGAATCGTTTATATGACGCACTTTCAAGCTACGTGTTTCATACGAAAGAAATAATCCCAATACAAGAAGAAGGCCTTTAAAGCTGTATGTTATCCCTGAAATTATTTTACAACGAGATTAAATTAATTCAGATTTCTGGAAATGCTAGATAATGCCAACAACAAATATATCTTGTTTGGTATGGCGTATGTATTTGCAGAATTGTCTCTTAAACTTTGTTGCCCAATTAAAATTAAATGTTCCCAGTTCCCAGGTCTCATTAACATCAAATTAATTACCAAAGTGGTTGTTGTAAAACTTGTAAATCAAATTTACTCTCATGCTGAGCCCAATGGGGGGTCAAAATGGACTTAAATCTGGTCAAAATTACAAAACTTATTATTTACCTAACCAAATGGCATTATGATCGGATGCACAATGTTCCAACAATGGTCTAATCCTTACATCTTCTTCTGTATCTTCTGGTACTTCCAGAGGAAATTCTTCAATGCTGAAAAATAAAATGGCATACTGTAAATTGATGGAATTTGATTCTTTACTTGACATTTCATTGGTTATTTAGTTTTAAGGTAATAAATAAATAAAAGACGGTACTTTTGTACTAATAGATGTGTTATTACTTACACACGTTGTAGTGGATCAACTAACGTCCATATTGACAAAAATATCACCTCCACTCCAACAAGACTTGCAACAAGGAGGTATAATTTCCAAGGTTGTATTTTATGCTGTAAAAAAATTTCATATTATCTATAAGTCCTGAATAAAAATTCATAGCACACTTCAAACTATGCATCAACTAAACATAATAGTTAACGAGGGATTTTGTCCCTAAAAAGTCAAAGTAAAGGTGGAAAGGATGTGAAGCGGATTGCCAACTAATAATTTGCTTTTTATCCCTTTTAAGCTTTCACCAAAGAAAAAAAGGTATTTTTTTATATGTATTCTGACTGAATCCAAACAACTTGTAAAAAAAATTCAAAAGTAAATTTAAGTATCTATTTATTAGAATTTCATTTTGAAAGGACAGCTCAATATTGTAATCCTATAGTTATATATTTTAATATCCTGTATACACAGTGAGAGAGTATAAAAAGTGAGACAATTCACAACGTAAAACGATGAAAGTTGAAGAAGAAGGTAGTTGAATGTAACTATAAACCTCTGGGGGAATTATATTATTACATGGAACATTTCATTATCAACTAACTTGCACAAAAACTTACTTTCCAGCACTCAACCAACCAACTAATGTAATAAAACTACCTCAAATTACCACAAAGAGAAAATCCATATTTAGGTTGTAATGCCTTGTTTTCCTCACGAATAATAAATATATAGAATGTTTCAAGCTGTATACAAGTAGCTAGTTAATTAAGGATCATTGTCTCAGCAGTAATTAATACGTAACTTTGAAAAGTCTGTATTAAACAACCCTTTTTTAAACTAGATTATCGTAAATCTTGTTTTGCTTGTACAATTTTTTATTATTACTATTATTTATGGAGATGATCAATAATGTTGGGACAATAAAGAGAATTTACTTTGGACCATTTTCAATATGGATCATTCAAACTCCAACGTTTGCCCAATGTGAAAAGTTGAACAAGAATTTTGCTTACTTTAGTGGCAGACTTGTTTTTGGTGGTTAGACGATGTACTCTCCAAACTTTTGAGAACATTGCTCCATAGCCAAGAGTAAAGCCGATAGATAGAATCCATTTTCGAAATGTGCAAGAAACGGAGAACATTCTTTCCGTCACAAACTGACCATCCAAACCTACAAGAAATACCGTTACGAAACACAATATGTGGCCAATGAGCATAATAATATTCGTCACTGGATGTGACAGCTCGATGATTCTGTAAATATATAAAAGTCCGTTTACCACATTGTTAATTTATAGTGAAAACTTGTACAAAACATAAAAACACACTGAAAACTTACTTTCTATCTCTGTAAATATAAGTGAAGATAATGAGAAGTAAACCCCAAACGATTCCAACCGCAGCAACCGTACTCATTGAGATGTACAAAGAAAGGGAGACTGTTCTCAGTACGTTTTTGACAATTGTTCTATCCTGTGGGACCTTTCCTCCTAAAATCATTGTTAAAAAAATACTTGTAAGAAATTGCATTGGTGGATCTAAATCATCATTTCTAATAAAAAATGTGAAAGTTGTAAAAAAGCAATGAAATTAAAAGATTTTCACTTTCAACATTTCAACCCTCCCATTCACTTAGGATGGTACTAAAAAAGGGGCCACAAAAGCTTTTCCCAAAAGTAAAGTAAATACATTGAATATCGGAATACCAGTTTGGGCAATAAGTGAAATTTTCAACAACTTTTGAGTTGGATTAGATGACGTAACAACGGATTTGTTAGTTTATGCTCAATTTCGACCCACAGTCATAGTCATTCTGAATTTATTTTGCGTTTTGTCAATTTTCTATCTGTCTATTTCTTAGATGTGCCTAATGCTTCTTTAGAAGATTTTGTTTTTGGAAACCTTGATTCCAGTTTGCTTTGATTTTCACGGGTGATTACACGCTGAAGTGATGTTTAGATTTACGATCCTACCTGGGCGAGATTGATGTACGGATTAAAAAAAATATAAAAAATGGCAATAAACAAAAAGCAAGAAGGAAACGAATAAATCTTTATCTCCGTGTATTATAAAAAATGGAATGCTTGAAATTGGATGGAAAACAATAAAAAGTTATACGTACACTGATTATATTCTTAGAAACAGAAAAATACAACTTTTTAACAACCTTGTATTGTACGTTTTAATCTGAGATGAGGAATCAAAATCTTACCAATCCATTGTTCTCTTCCAGACCAGGTAAGGTTGAAATTTTCAATATCGTAATATCCTAGTAAATTGTACTTTCCTGCAAATTGAGAATACGAAATTAAAATATTGAAAATGTGAAGGGCTGAACGCTTGCACTTTGAAAATTACCATTTGTCATTTGCTCCATCTGAGTAAGGGCAATTCTGTCCCCTTGTTCACTGAAAGCTGTCCTTCCCTATCGTCATCATTATGCATATAGTATTATACAAAAGTATCAAACCATATATAGTCATAAAGACATAAAAGTATGAAAAGTAACATAAAACTGAATAAATCCACTTCATTCAAAACTAATCCACCACCAAAAGAATCAACAGTAGCATGCAGTGGCCGATAGCAATAAACTTTCACCGTAGAAGAAATTCTTCTATCACCAAGTGAAAGTGCTCAAACAACCATAAATTTTGATTTATTAATACCACACGAAAGATTCACTATTTCAAAGTCTTGATTCAGATTTCACTGGTCATATAACTTTTATAAATTTGAGAATAAAAAAAATTCCCTTACTCGTTCATCGGTCACGTAACTGACCATCCTTCTCAATGAATCATGCCTTCATGTCACTAAGATATTTTAATTAACTCACCGAAACCCCCAAAAATGCGGTTTCATCCATTGCATTATAAATTTCCTGAGCAATCTCTTTATTTGTGTAAGTAAAGTCTTCCAACTTTTTGTTCTTTTTCGCCAACTGTGCTATTGTACGGTTGAACGCTAAAACAAAGATTAGATTTGAGATTTGAGAATAAAAGTTATAAGAACTCAATTTCATCAAAATTCATTTAATGAAATGAATAAAATTAAAACTTTTCAGATTCTTTAGCTGACAAGATACATTAGACTATAATATCAATGAAATTAGAAATTAAATTCACCTAGCGCAATTGCCCACACCGCATCGTAAGCTAAAGGAGCTTCTTGATAACCTTCTGGAACTGCAAACAGGGATATTACATATGTATGTATATTAAATATGTAATAACGAAATATATAAAAGTGTAAACTTCAGAAACTTGAGGTTAAATGTAAATTTCAATGATTATTTAAGTCTTATGGGCATTTATTGGCAGGGTTAGTTAGGATTTTCAGTGCTTATTGTAGTTTGTTACACCCACTTCTTTAAAGTTATAAATTAATGGAGTTTACATTTTTATATTCCCGTAATATAATGAAACATTAACATCTTTTCGTACATCTGCCATTATCAATATCAAAGCCTTTTTCTTTGAGCTGGGTATGCAGTCTTTGTCGGAAGTCGACTGTGGTCTATGAACAAAGAAATGAAATTCCAAATTGAAATTTCATGGAGAGTTTCAAAGATTCTTTTGTTTCTTACCATTCCAGACTTTGTTTTCTTAGAGTCTTGATACTGAAATATCGGTATTGTTGATGTGTCAAGATTTAAAGATACAAATTATACTAAATTAAACTCTTACCCACATCACAGCCTCTGTCGTCAAATGACCCTCTGCAGCAATTTTCATTTCTTCTTTAGTACAATTGATACCTTCTTGTTCTAACCCAATCTCATACCAATTGTCTTCATACCAACCTACGATTTAAAATGACGATTTACTCCAGTCTCAATTTGCCCTTTCAAATATTTGAGACTTGCCTATAAAAAACCAAACGTAGGATTTTCCGTACAATTTTTGTCTAAAAATTTCACAAAGAACTCGTCGTGCTGCTGTAATTAAGAAACGCAAATGTTTGTTGTTAAATTTTTCCAACGCATATGGTGGGGAAATGTATATTTTGGCCATTATACATATTTACTTACCAACGACATAAAAAAGACCAACAACAATTCGGGCATCTTGTCTTTTAAGGTTTCTAACAGCTTCAGTTGGATCGGTCAAGAAACTTTGTCTTGTTACAATCTCAATTTTTTCTTGTTTACACCTTTCCTCTAAATCTTCAACAGTCTGCAACAACCAAATGCAACATCTTCATTTAGCAGTGAAAGCAATAATAAAACAATTTTTTAAGGAAATAATCTTTTCATTCATGTACCAAAAATCTTGGGTATAAAAGGTATAAAAGTTAATATTTAAGTCTTAAGGTCGACCTCTCTCACACATCCGATACTAAAAGAAAAGTCTACATTTCTCTGGATTGTGTTGTGGATTGTGAAATGGAATCTGGAATGCTAAAAAACAATCCATAAAAGTTTACGGTTATATTCCACATAATGAGTACACTATAGTACTCTGAAAGATAGATGAACACGTGAAAATGATAGGAGATATTTATATAATGCTTTGAAGACTGCTTTCTTCCGTTTCCTGTCCAGGATTATATATAAAAATAACCATTCACAGCTTCATTCATGTTTTAAATGGTTGGAACGTGTTTAGTGCAGGTATGGATCTCATCAAATTAGCTTACAATGATAGACATCACGTTAAACACGTAAAAAAGTAAAAAAAATACTGCCATAGCATGCATAAAACATAACATGGAATAAGACAATAATTGCATGTAACTTACCGAAATGAACACCTCTTCAGCTTGTTGTAAAATAGCGACACGGGACCAGCCGAATTTTTTCATTAATTTAATTCTCGTAGGATTATGAACAGTAGCAGAGGGATGTGTTCTAAATAAAGTTTTAAAACGATTTCGATCTGACAAGGCTGGGCTTGAGGCTCCGTAACATAACTGAAAGTAACAAAAAAGCATTAGTTAAGTGTCGCCGTTTTCATCAAAACCTTTCAAATAAATGAGATGCAGGGATAGGTAATCAAAAGTTTTCACTCTCGAGAGCCCACTTTTTTAAATTGCTGGCAACGGCACACTTGTACAACATGAACATCTACAAGATGATGCCAAATAGATGGATGAAACGTGTAAAAAAGTTTTTATGTTTAGCAAACCAACCAAAACAAAAACATTTGAAATTTAAAGTCAAATTATAAATAGTGAAATAAAAACCAATCTTATATACATACGACAAATTACTAAATAGGCTAAATTATTCACTTCAGTTTGAATAATAAATTAGTTTGCATCTTCCTCTTTCTAGCACAGTTACGTAGATAGGTGCCTGCTATGAATACTCTGCAACATCTCGTTGAATTGAATAGCAGAGTGGTACGGCGTGGAATAGATTTGGGTGACAATGATATATCATCCCAAGATTTCATTTGTCAACTATAAATTTTTAAGACAACACTTACAACGACTAAATTCCATTTTTTGGCAGCTTCAGCAACAGTTGTACACACGGTAGAGCAGCCAGCTAGCAGCATCAACTTTGTCGGGTTGTTGTACAAAAGGTCATACATCACTGCAGCACCCAGACCAGGCTCACACTAAAGTAATGCAAATATCATTAAGTCGAAGTGAATCTTTGAATCAAATCCAAATTCCCCTTTGTATGAATCCCTTCTTCAAAATCTCCTGAATGACTGCAAAAAAATAAAGTGGTCTTTTTCCACTTTTTTCCTTTATATTTATAAAAATATAATTTTTTTAACTTGAGCTTAAATTAGATCGGGTAGTAAGGAATTTTGTAAAAAAAAAAAAGACAAATGAGGGATGCAGTTGCTCATTTCTTATGCTTGAATAAAAATGTCGCCCACATTGATTGCAAGTGCCAACCCAGCTAAAAGTTTAGGAGAGACAGCGGTGACAAGTTAAGTTAGCATTTTGATGATTGAAATGAAATTTTGCTAATTCACTTTTTTTTTGTTTGTGTTGCAAGACATTTTGGAGAAAAGAATGATGACACCCGGTGGGTATTCCTTAGAAAGTTTCAATAACCAGGCCTTATTGTGTCCATTCTTTATTTTCTCAACCATTAATTTGTGAGAGGGACAATGAGATTCACTTCCTGTCAACCCCTCTTATATGCACTAGAAACTAATGAAACGAAAAATAATCGATCCACTTACCTCACTATCGTTCCAATGTAAAGTAAGCTTATAGTTCGGTAAGAGGTTTTTATGTGCGTTTACATCATCAAGGGCCATTTTCGCAGCGGGCTGACACGCCTACGTTCCAAATATAAAAATAAATATTTAGCAATGCATATATTTTATGAGTAAATAGTTTATTATTAACTCGTCATCTCTTATCGAGGTTTTAATTACTACTCACTTGGCCCCCTTGCCATCCTCCAGTGCCGTTGATTGGAAAGATTCCTCCTATATGCAATTCTTTTCTTCTATCACTGCTTTTTGCTTCTGCTACAGGCAAGGCTATCATTAGAAGGGTCCCTGATAACATGATGCAGATGTAGAAGAAGGAAAATAAAATCTTCTTTCTCCATTTTGCACCTCTACCCAACCTCCGCATTTTACAATTTATGAAAAACACTTAGTGTCTCATGTTCACAAAAATCGTCAAGTTCAGATGTAGCTGAGAATTGATGGTAACAAGTTGTGTATAAATAAATCTCACTGTTTTTTTGTCTTTCCAATGCAAACGGAAAATCATACTTTCACCATTTAACTTTGTCACAACATGATGGGTACATATTCATTTCAAATCCTTGTGTATTTATTTGTATAGCACCATTAATACAATTTATTTATTTGATTATCTTTGCTGCAATTTAATTTTCACAATGTGGCAATTTGAATGAGCTAGAGGCGTTAATAATAATTTACTAATTAATAATTTTCAACTTTCACTTGCTTTTACTTTCTCCTTTACATGTTTACCTAGTACTGACCTGGGTCATAGTTGTATTTGTATTAAAAAAACTGTCTGAGCACAGGGTCAACAAGGGACTGAGGGAAAGTCCTTTGAGTCATTCAATTTTTATGAATGAAAATATTTAGGGGGTGACTTCGTGGTTTGATTAACCCATCCCTTGTCCCTTGAGTCCCTTAAGGCGACCCTGACCCAGTTGTCTATATTTTATCGTCAATGAAAGGTGGACCGTGGGCTCGCACCTTGACATGATTGAATTTTGTTAAGAGAGAAAGGTAAATAAGTGTTTGAGAGAGGAAAGAACGGTGGTTGGTGGTGGGCAAGGGAATGTCTGAAAAAGTTCCAGTTCTAGCTCCGATTCGGTCGGTGGTAGTGAGAAATACATTTCTCGCCATGTTTATATAAAAGGTTAACCTGTAAGCGGGAATAATGGGGAGAAGGAGGAAAGGATAGATTTCTCGGAGTTTTCGGGGGGATCGGGATTCGGCGTAATGGTTTATCGGGTAACGTCGCCCAAGCCCATATTCTCCTATGTAGTAGTACCTTTCTCACTTTGGTTTCCTCTGTTTGACTGTCCCTTGTATCAAAAGGTGGATGGTTTGGTTATCCGGGGGCAATTCATGTGTGCCACACATAGCTCCAATAAAGTTGAAGTACAAACAATTTGCATGAATCCTTTTATGAATTTATAGACACACTTTAAACATCTCTTACCCACCAGAGGCATTTATAAAAACCACATAATCAGGGTATGAAATATTGTAGTCCCTATGAAACAAGCTTTCTCTTCAACCATCATCATATTACTACAAACTGCAAAGGATCTCTTACTACCAGACCTGTGTCCTAAATAGTTACTATTTTAACCGTGTTCTCTCCCACACGCGCTTTCTCTATACAAACTCTTCCAGGATTCGGCACTTTCTTGAGAATGAATTCTATTGCAGCTACTATACACCGTTGTGCCGGTTTTGTGTGAAAATTTTACAAGATTTCTTTCATAAATTCTTGAACAAAAGGACTCCTCTCTGTACCCCGTTCTTTTGTCTTTGTGAATTTAAATACAAAGGAAATGATGGTTTTTTGAAGCTACTAGAATTTTGATTATCATTTCTTTAAATAGTAAAGATTTGAAGTTATTCAAGTTTTCACATTGTCATCAACTCAACTGAGAATTAACCTCAAACTTTCACAGTATGCGTCATTTGATATGCATGCAAATTCCAATTCATAAAGATGAATCAAGTCAATGAAGGCATGGAATGGGGATCCAAACCAAAACCAAATAAAGACGATCCAAACCACCTTGCATAAGAGACCCATGAGAAGAAGGTGGAAGCCAAAAGAGCTAAAGTTGAATAGCACTCTGAAGATCTTTCTTCAACCATCTTTCTTCCTACAAAGTTTTCACTTCCTTCTAAATTACACAATACATTGTAGACCTAGTAGCTATACTTCCTAATCTATGGATCCTCGTGTGTGTAAAACCAAACCTTCTTTTACATCATTTAAATTTTATACATAAGTGAATGGGAAAAGTTACTTTCCCTTCCTTGGGCAAAATTATTCAACCATTTGGAAAAAATGTATTGTTGAGATTGAAGAAGGTTTTTTTTTATTTTGATGAAAATTGTTTCATAAACATGAAATCGGAGTTTCATTCTGAAAATAAAAGTTTAAAGGACACTTTTACTAAGAAATGAGTTTAGACTCGTGTTATTATAAGGTAAATGGTATTTTCATTCTTTTCAATTTTTTACAAACAGCACAAACGCTTTTTTTACATGCAGAATTGAAATTGATAGAATTTGATGAGATTCACTTTTACTGTTGCTTTATCTCGGTCTTACTTTTGGATCTTTTCTCTTCCTCAAATGTCATACTACCTTTCCCAGTTTCCCATAAATGCGGACACCAAGAGGCAAGAAACAGTTGAAAATCGATAAAGATATTAAAAGAATGATGGGGGATGGGAAATCCTGTGTATCAGCAAGGTGCTAATCATGCCATAGCGTCTTTCAAAAAAGCCATGTCGTGATACAAGGAAGAAAAAAAACAAGTCCTCGATAAGTAGACTGTACATGGATCTGGAGGGGTTTGAGCTCTTGACGCAATCAAGTTTTAAGCCCAAGGCTATAAAATCAAATGTACATACATTATCACTTTCACATTATCTAACGTACACTTTATTGAATGTATACAGATAGGGCCACATACACATTTCCTAATTTCAAGGAAAATGTGTAAATGCGTATCGTAAACATTTTAATTGAATTTGTACGATTAAATCGTTTAAATAGATAACTAACTAACAACTATTTTTGCAGATCAAAATTTTTGACTCGCATTTGTATTCTTGTATTATGAGCTATTATAAAAATAACATATCGCACACAATATATCATCCCTTCAGTGCAGTGTACAATTGGTTTTATAAATACATGTTTGGGAATGTTTGAGCACCTTTTTACAGTGCATTAATTTAGTCAGGTATCTATCATGATGCCCGTTTAAACATTTGAATACAAAATGTGTAGGTATTACATTACTTCA
>JAAOWG010000730.1:0-11986 GCA_036491945.1 Paranurophorus simplex
AAGGTTCTGTAAACACGGCTTAGATGTAAATAGTATATACAGTGAAACATGTTAATTAATTTTGTATCCCTTGTTCCTTTGGGTGAAGATTAAAATTAGGGGAAATTGGGTGTTGTTGATTTCCTTTGTGCAATACAATGTCCACCCTTCAATCAACCCAACAATCAACCACACAACTGTTTCCAAAAAGTTTTCATTTTCAATTTATAACTTTCCCTTTCAAAAATATTTTTTTTTTCAGCATCAAAGTTCCAGATTTTAGGATTTACAGGCTGTGGGCATAAGTTTGGAAATTCAGATCAAAGTGAATGAGATAAAAGGAAATCAACGGGAATTGATCACGTATGCATAAACATCAATTACAGAGAACAAAGTATAAAGTTTCTTCATCACTAATGAAATCTTCAAGTAAACCATACCTGTAGAAAATCCCTTGGCGTTGCTCCCAAAACTTGAAGGATTCTGTCATACCCAGATTCGACACAAAAGTCAAAAAACATTTTACCAAATAACTCCAAAATTGCAGTTGCAGGAATTTCTAATAAAATATCGTTATCATCCTTCCACTCCTTCACATTATGTATTCAACTTACTCAAAACTTTTTCCGCAGCTCCCACAATGTTGTAGGTGATTTCATCCTCATAAATTTGTCTAACGAGGAATTGTCCATCCATTATAACATCAGCCTCTCTTCTAACAAAGAAAGGTAATTTTAATCTCAATGCTATGAGAATTCATGCAGACGAGATGTCTTTTGAAATGCAAATCTTTTAGACTTGCCCAGTTTTGGGGAGTTTTAGTCAAACTTTTTTATCAGAGCAGAGCAGCTCAAAATCCTCATTCCCTCAAATACTACTAAGAAAAAGCCCCCAAAAACCCAAGAAAAAAAGAAAAACTATAAAATTTCGTAAGCTATCATCTCATTTTATCGGATTTTATATAAAAATGTATTCTCAGGCCATGGACTTGAATGAATTTTGGTCACAGAACGATTCTTGTATAGGGAGTGGTTGGAGTGTTCAAGGTTTTATTCAAAATTACAATTATGATGCTCCTTATCGCCCAATAAGTGCCATTCAATCAATTGATTCATCTCATCAATGGCCTCAATATGAGAAGGAAAATATTAACCCACAACGCCCAAACACCCTCAATCTCAACCTTTTAAGACCAAGGGATGACGACAACGGTGTAAATTCAGCTGCAAAATCATTCCATCCACTACCCGCATCATCCCCAAACACTCCACCATTAACTCCGGGTAATTAAACATCCAATAACTTGGTTAATTGAACAAATGTTTTAGCAACTCCAACCTCACCCTCCCACGATTGCCCAAACTGCTTCAAACCCCATGGATCTCGTCACAACCTTCTTCGTCATTGGAAACAGCATCACAGTGGTGGACGAAAAGTATTTCATTGCAACATTTGTGGAAAGCCGTTCTCAACCTCGTACAGCATGAAGAGCCATTCCATTAGTCATTTGGGAATTGAGGAATTGGAGAATTTGACAACATTTTATAAAAAGTGTTCACATTGCATGAAAATATTTACAGATAGGACACTTTATGAGAGGTGAATGTTTTAATCCAAAGTCTAAGCTATACATTCTTAATTCTTCTATTTATAGACATCAAACGGTTCATAGCACCCACAAAAAATTTGGTTGCGGAGAATGTGGAAAATCTTTTAAATTTAAAGAGTCCATGGTACGACACATTAAAAAAGCGCACCCAGCTTAAACTGGCCTAATTAAATCCCACAATGATGTACACAGAATGACATTGAATCAAGTTTTTTATCGTTAAAATTTGACTAAAGCCATTGCATACCTTATGTTGCCATTAATTTTATTTGACTACTCTTAATTTTGAGAATAAATATATACATACATGCATGCAATACTGTTTGTTTGAAATCCATATTGATTTTGTCTAGCCAATTAATAGATTTGGGAATTTTAGAGGATTCAGCAAGATTTTATATCACCATACTTTAGTGAGTAGAGCCAATCTTAATCAGTTTGCTTTATTAATGAATTTGAGCAACTCTGATTTTGTTTAGATAAACGTCTAAACTAAAGATAATTTTGACATTAAAATCAAAGGAAAAGTCTATTCACAACTTTACAGATATGATAAAGAGGATAATTCATTGACGTCCATACTTCCCGAATGTAAAGATTGAGAGACACTGATTAAGAACTAGTAGAAATCTATTTCAATTCATAAAATTAGGAGGAAAATTGCACAAAATTATTTGAAATTCGGCTGAATGAAATTTGATGTTGGTGAGTTTATTAACTTTATTTTGTCTCATCACACGTCTCTTGTTCCTCAGAAAAAGAGCAAGAGTAATTAACAACCTCTTCTAGACACCTGCCAGTCTCACATTTCCACATTTAAATGTATATAAACCCTTACTTTATCTCATCCCATGTTTCTTCCCCAAAATTCCTCAGCACCAATAACTCCAAAGCGTAATTAACAAATCCGTACTAAGAAAGGAAATTAGAACAACATCTCAAACCATCTCAGTCTCACCATTTTTTATGCCTCTTCACTCCTTTCCGCAATTTTTCATGCTTAAAGTAAATCCCTGAAATCAACCAGTATATATACCCACCAACCACACTCTCGTTCTGGAAAGAGAAAAGTTGTAAGGTGAATCTAACCGGAATACAAGGGAGAGACTGAAGAGAAAGTCCGTTACCCGGGTTTGCAACTTTCTCTTACGGGACGTGCAAAAAAAATCAAGCAAGCGCACAAAAATAACATTTATTCCCCTTTGATCCTTTTTATTAATCATAGGAAATGCAAGGAAGTAATTTAATTTTGGGTAAATAGTGTGCAATGCTTTGCTAGTGCCAAGATTTAAAAGTTGAAGATAATGAGCCAACTGGTTTATGAGAAAGTGAATGATGATTGCAGCGGAAGTGGCATCCTATCAACTTGTTTACGCTACTACGTGTAATATTTTATATTACATAACTTAATAACTTTATAGATTTCATAGATTTCACCCATTTGTCTAAACAACCCCCAAAACAATTAAGAATAATGCAGCAGCCGCATGGTTTTTTTTAAAAGAATGATGGAGTGTTAGCTCACAGGAAGGAACTCCTGCCGGCAGTACCATCCCCCTCCCCCCCAAAAGTCATCAAGCTGAAAGGAAAATGTTATCTAATATTCAACAACCACTCCCTATTTTTTTGTTGAAAATCCTCTTCCTTCTCATCCTTCTTTGTTTCATAATCTCAGTAAAAAAATAACTTGTTACAGAGTTTTGTTTTCAAAGTCACGACATCCCACACTCTCTCTTTGACTATAAACAAATTAATAAATGAATATTGCACCCAAACCAAAGCTCCCAGTCTTATTTCAAAAGTGATTCGTGACGCTTGGTGGTGGCTTCTATTGATTCCTTGAGAACGGAAGCACAAATGGCCTCAAGAGCTGACACTTATTTTGTGAAATGTTTCGTGAAGCTCATACTAACCTTGGTGATTTGTTTTTGTTCGGAGTCAGCACAAGGACAATTGGACCTACCCAACCTTCCTGGCCCCCCATATCCTGATCCAAAAGGACAAAATAGATGGGGAGTTAAATTTGATCCAAGGAAGCATGGGCCCCCTTATGATAAAAGAACTAGTTATAAAAATCTACAGACACATCCATCCTCAAGAAATAGAGTACATAGAGTCACTCCAACCAAAGACACTTATTGGTCACCAGCTAATATCAAATCTCACAAACCCTGGAACAGAAGAATCAAACAGAAATCAAGAAAGATTAATAAGTAAGGAATCATACAGAGACAACAGTAATCAATCTCACAATCTCATTTCTATAGTCGATTTTATGGTAATGATCTAAGAAGAAGAAGACCCCGTACTTATTTGCAAGCTTATAAAGAATTAGAAAATTGGGATCCA
This sequence comes from Paranurophorus simplex, assembly GCA_036491945.1. Taxonomy (NCBI): domain Eukaryota; kingdom Metazoa; phylum Arthropoda; class Collembola; order Entomobryomorpha; family Isotomidae; genus Paranurophorus; species Paranurophorus simplex. The sequence continues at coordinate 3,938 of JAAOWG010000730.1, forward strand.
ACAACCCCTTCACATTTTAGTCGTAAACCTGATGATGATAAAAAATTCTGGAAGGTGTGGAATGCTTGGTATCTACAACAAATGAAGGCCAAATCCGTGAGAATAGTTCATTACTCAAGGATTTACTAACCAAATATTTCAGAATGGTAAAAACTTAGAAAATAATGTAGACTCAACCCCCATTCCCATAACGTATTATATTGATGCTCAAGAATTTACAAAACTTCCCGACACATTTCAAGAACACAAGAAGGGTTGGGGGGTTGGACTTGACGACATTTCTGGAAGCCTCAAGATGAGGAAGGATCAAATCCTCCAAAAGATGCGAGATATTTATAGAAAATCCAAAGCCTATGTAACCTTAGAGGATGACCTCAACAATAAACAAGACTCCAACTCCAAGGTTTTTTTTTAATCATTTCTCTGGAATGGATGGTTAAAATGTATTTGTAGAAAGAAGGATGGAGAGTATTTACAAGAATAGGAAAGGGTATTGATGCTGCTAATGAAGCAATGGGTTCCGTACGCAAGACGGTTGGTGGTTCAATTATTGGAACGGGTATGAAATACGGGGGGAAAATGGCGCTGGACGCTGTGATGAATGTTGGAACAAGTGCTTTGACCACGGCCATTAAATCCTCTACACCATTTGGCTAATTTAACTACACATAATTGTTAAAGTTTATTTAAATGGGGCAATTACCTTTATTGTGCTTATTGTCCCCATAAAAAGGAGGCCATAAATAAAAAATGCAGAATAAAGAAACATTTCAAAAACCACGATCAATTGAACTCTGGATTGGATGTTGAAGTAAAAAAGACTCCCACTTGAGAAACTGTAAGCATAATACACAAACTTTCTACTTTCTCCATAAAGGAGTAGAGATATGCCCTGTGCTTGTCAGTGTGAAGGGAGAAAGCATCCAACTCACTATATATCCACTGGAGACGATTATTTCTCACAAACTTCTCTCATTGTTCAAAATTGATCCAAATTTCATTGATACTGTGTGGGTGTTCAGTAGGTGTGAGGCTACAAGGGATTTACATGGAATTATCCCAAACTACAAACATGTATTGACTTGCAAAATGGGGATTTGTGACTCATAAATTCTTATGAATGTAGTTCAATATTTAATTCAAAACAGAAATTGAGACGATAAAAGTTAAGGTAAGTTGAATATGTTTCTGTGATAAAAAAGAAAGGCTTTTACATCAAACAAGCTGATCAACTCGGCTAATGGTGTACTTAAGCTCCTTTGAAATGATATGAATCCTTGCTGAAGGTTGAGTTAATACAACCTTTGTTTCAATTCCTACAATATTTCATCTCTAACGTTTCATATGTAAAAAAAACTTGGAAAATCACGTCATTATAAATTTCTCATATAAATTACTTTTTTGCACGAAGCCTGAAGGGAATTTTCTACAAAGTTTTTTTGTTCATGTAATAAAACAGAAAATTTAACTTTATATTTAATATTTTCTCATATTCCCATTTAAATTTAAATTTTTAAAACTATAGCCACCTTGTTTGTAGTCATATTTTTCTCTGGATTGACGTGTTATAAGGGAAGTATCAAGGTGGGGGAAAAAAATAGAAAAAGATGAGGCTACTGCTTGCATGAATTCTCAAAGGTGTTGTCTTCCAGCTTTTATGCTCTTTCTCCAGAAAATATACAATGGAAGGGCTCTCCCATTCATCTTTTTTCATCTCGTCCAAAACCTCACATCTTTATTTAGAAAACATGGCTCAACCCAATTAGCTCTATTTTTTCCTAAACTAAGTTAATTATGAGAAATAATTGATTAAATTTTGAATAATTTTCCCAAGCAGTAGCCAAAGCTTGTTGGGTGTGGTTGCTCTGACTGACTCCACTAATAACCCAATAGATTCCCATAAAAAGTGAAAGTGTTGGAGAAAGTTCAACCAAGTGTAATTACTAATGCGTTGATTTTGAATGGTTGGCCATCACCCTTCCTAATGTTTTTCTCTGGCTTACCGCAAAAAAAAAACAATATGCCCTTACTCCACATTAATAAAGGAGAAAGTCATTTCTTTGCAAAATAAATGTAAATTTATCCCTTCTTCCCATAAATCCAAATCCAAACTCAATCTGTTACCCATAAATTATCCACATTTGATCAACTCTTGAGACTAAAGTTTTAATGACTTTCTCCACAAATAATTCAGTTTTTGTGGTCAATCTAATTGGATTAATGGAGAACAATGGGGGATGATTTTGTAAGAGAATATAGGATCACTAGCTCTTTCATCTACAAAGAGAGATTAGATGGAAATGAAATTTCAATATCACAAAAACCTAGATAGAAACTACCCGAACTCTCACTAGGATTTGAACGATATGGGAAAAACTGGCGATTGTAAACAAATTATTCTACACTATGCGCATTAGTTTCCTCCAGCATAAATAATAACGAGTTTTCCTTTCTCTCCTTTCTTCCTGAATTATTGAGGACAAGATGATTTTTATTTCCAAGATCAAGAGAATGAGTTAATTGTGTTTCAAGGAAAAGGTCTTAATCGATCTACAAAAAATGGAAATTCATCCACATAGAAAAATACTGAGGAAATTAAACAAGACATCTTTGATGGTGGCTTGGGGAGTTAATTCCTGGATGAAAAATGAATTTAAAAAAGTGGGATGAGCTAAACATCACTTGTCACAGCCTGGTAAGGGATTTGATGTCATAACGAGAGAAGAATTCGGATATCAATAACCATATTCTACTTCCTTCAATGAAGACAAATGATGAAGAATATAAATCACCCAAGAGAAAAGTCATCCAAAGAAGCGTTGCCTTTTTTTATTTTTTAAAAAAATTTCAACCATTCCCCCTTTACCTCATCATTTCTGTATTTCATGTAAAAATATATTAGTCATTGGAACAAGGAATTTTATTAAATTAGGAAAATTTTAAGTAAACATCCACATCATCTTTTTCAAAGAAGATAAAACAAGGAAGGATGAGACTTGAGCCATCCTAATCAATCAGGTGGAAGTAGATAATAATATTAATCTTATTACAGGGACAATTAGGGTATCAAATTTATTTTATTAGAAAAGGAGACAAAAGAGAAAATTGAGACGGAGAAAGGGTTAGAAACAACTTTATTAATTGATTCTTGATGATAAGGTAAATATTATTGATTGACATTTTCATCTCTTATCTAAACATCCGTACGTACATAAACATTTTTTTTCATTCTGAGTTCAGCTCTTGAACAACAATCCCCCTCTTATATCCTTCATATTAGAAGGAACATGATGGTGTTGTTTGCAAACAATAAATTCCAGCCCCCCCCCCCCCTGTCCTCCCTTCACTTTATTCATATTCATTTGAAGGGTTTGACTTTACTTTAATAGAAATAAATTCTTTGTTAAAGCAGGACAAGTTGGTGAATGATAATGAATGTAATCAAAGAGAACCATTTCTTGATTCACAATCAATCTTTAATTGCCTCACCATGGCATTGCTCATCCTCTTCCACAAAAGAAACCTGTAGCCCTTTATAAAAGAGATTATTGCCTTGCCATGGAATTTAATTCAGTTCCATCTCCAGTCTAATAAATCACATTATTATTATATCCTAAAGGATGGATGGGATTTAGCCTATTCATCAATTCCTGTATATATATAGATGAATTGTCCACACCCTTGCCCCACCCCCTTTACATCATTCCAGAGTTGAAGAGAGAATTGAAAAAAAAGAGGCTTTCTCCTCAAGTAATTTGTTGTAACAGGAGAATGGATATTTTGAAGCTGAGTAATGGACAGATAATGATGCTGTGAGTGACAACAATAACTTTTATTCTGTATAATCCATTTAAACACATTAGCTGCTTCATTTGCAACCTAATAATCCATCATTGTGTCTTAAGTAGGGGGGTTGTTGGTGTTGGTGGTGGGGGATTTTTTTGTTCAATAAAGATGCACTGAATATCCCCTCTCTGAATTTTCAAAGTAGAATCTTGGCTTCTAAGCAACTTCATTTGCTTGGAGATGGAATACAGGAGCAAATATTTACATAAGAATCGTCCACAAAACGTTGCTGACTTTCACTCAACATCTGCTCTTTCTCTTGGTGATTTATAGGTTTATTTAAGCACTTTGTTCCCCTCATGAATTCAAAAGAAAAATGTAATCTTTCCCTAATTACCTTTATCAAAGATATATTGTAATGATATGGCCCTCCGGAAGAAAATTCATAAATTGGGAATTGCGATAGAACTCAGTTGGAACAAGATTCATTGCTAGAGGCTTCTCCATGTCTTTACTCTTTTCCTTTTGAGGTTGAAAGTTGAGAAATTGAGGCTTTGTCTTTGAACTGAAACTTTTCTCATTGGATTGAAGAGGATTTTGATTTTTTTTTGTTTTTCCAGGTGAAAGCATGAGCTGTCCTTTTTCTGGGGGTGGAACTAGTTCAAGAGGAGAAGGTAATGCTGCCCAAAAGCCAAAACTTATTCGTGGTAACACACTTGGGAGTGTAATACCTTCCTCTGAAGATTTGAATTTATCCACTCTGAGTGCTGCGATTGTCGCCCTACTACTGCCTCAGGTATGTAAACATTTAAATATTAATGGACCACACACGCCACATCCATTCTAAATCAATGACAAAGAGAAAGCAGTGAAAAGAAGTAAAATTTCAACTCAATCAAATCTCAAACATAAAGAGTAAAACTACCAAGATCCCATCTATGCTAATTTTTCAAAAAGCCTACAGGGAACAATGGAAAATTCCCAGAGATTTTTTTGAATAGCCCAATTTTCTCAGCCTCGAATGGGACATGTAGAAAAAAGCAATAAAATGTGAATCTTAAGCTGAGATTACTCCTACAAGGAATTTTATAACAAGGAAAAATAGAAGTATGAATTTATTGAAATCAATAAATCTAACTTCCATCGTTCCATCCCCCTATATTGTCTCTCACAACTCTTTTGAAAAATGCTTTAAATTCAATTCAATTCCATTATAATGGAAACCTCTCAATCACGAAATATAGATTTGATTTTGAGGCTTTTAATGATTTTTATCAAGGCACAATAGCCATTGGAGGTTTGAGGTGAAATGTGATGCAGATAGATTTGATTTATTTTGGGCGTTATTCAAATGGAATGAGAAATTGAGCCAATTCTCTATTTGATCTAGTATCAATTTAGTTAGAGAGAAATGGGCTTTGAATTCTCTGATATTCAATTCCTCAAAATTTCTGCCATTTCACTCATTTCATGAACAAAGATGGTTTTGAAACAGAAACTCAATGGGGGGTTTTGTTTATGATTTATTACTCCTCCGCCCAATAAGGTGATTAATTTCAGATGCTCACAATTAAACCACAAAAGGACGAAACAAACGACTTTGAACTAATAAAAATGTGTATCTATTGAGGAGTGATGAAATATCAAACCCTGTTGGGTTTCCCAACATAAGGAAATTCAAAGTAGATCAACACACACAAATGCCCAAGAGTGAAAGTGTAAGGATCTACTCTCTTGCGGATCTGTGGACTTGAATTTTGAGGTTTTAGATTTTCCACATTCTCCAAAAGCCCATGTATTTATGGGCAGGAAGGTTAAGGTCATAAGAAGACATGCTGAGGAATGAGTTATATTTTCCACTTTCTCTATAAATTACTACCTCTATAGTATGTACTCAAAGATAAGGGGCTAACAACATTGCATAACTGGTGTTTTTACCCTAAAATATTCATTTGCAAGTCAAAAGTTGTTCAAAATTCTTTATTTTCATTCCTCCCTTTCAGATATAATCGTAAAATAGAGTGTAATGGGGATTATAAATTTACTCCAAACTTTTCAACAAGCTTTAATGAATTAAATTCACATTACACTACTTTCTTTCTGTTAAAAACAGCCCTTCTCATGTTATTTATTGGAAGGCGAGCCATCTCATAACAAAGTTTTAGTGAAAAAAAACAAAGGAAGGTGGACTCTAAAGAGTAAGTCATCCATCATTCTTTTTTTGCCTCTTTTTGCAAATCTCTTTGTAAAAATCTCTCCTCGAGTACACTTGAATTTAAACTTTTCTCAAACTTACCAATCCATTTAATGAGTTTTAAAAATGAAAGCACCTCTGCAAAGAGTGGTGAGGTTTACATTAGGTGTTGTGCACAATGTGTAATACCATCAGGGAATGATTGAGTGGCTACTACTTCACCTTGTAAACTTTTCCTTTAAATTATTATCTTTCTTCACTTTCACTTAATTGAATAACCAAAGAATTTTCCTGAATGAGATTGACTTTTGAGGCATTCAACACCAAGAGTTGGTTTTGGAGCCTTGAATATGAGGAGTTCTGGCAGTTCAGCTAAAAATATAACTTTTTTGGCCACAATTTATTATTTATCCAGAGCCTAAGGGGTGATTAATTGACACAAGATTATTATTTATGGCTTACATAATAATCTAATTAACTTCCCACCTTTAATCCCGGTTAGTACCTCTACTTTTAACACTGTCAATTCCAACCTGTTCCTTATTAGGAAGGGTTTGCAAACAAAAGTTTAGATATTTATTTTGAAATTTGATGTTAATTTGATCTATCATTGTGGAGGAAGATGATTTCATTGCTAACATACTAAACACCAACGTGGGTGGTTTGAGTCAGAGTAGTTTATTCTAAGTTATAGTCTATGCTGTATTATAGGAACCTTTTGGGATTCTGTCCTTCCCTTCCACTGCAAGGTACATACATACATATGTAACTTTCCAACGCTGTGGAAATTATAAATTCCATTTTCTTTTCTAATTTGTATTACAAGTATGAGTTCCTTAATTGGGGAAATCACAGGGGGGAGTGGTCAAGTAAGATGAAAGGGATGAAAGGTCCAAAATCTGTAATTTCATTTCACATTGCGTATAATAATCTACGCCAACTCTTTAGGGCAGTTGTAGTCTATTCTTGTTTTTGATTATGATTCTATTTGACGTTGAGGTAAATAATAAAAGTAACGACTTAACTCATCTTATACAGTGTGACACTTCACATCCAAAGATAGCATCCTTTTCCAACTCTCATTCTATCAAACTAATACATAATCTCTAGCGTCAACATACCCAAAACTTTATTGCTTATAAACCCACTTAAACTATGTCACCATGGTAATATACTTGGAGCCTTGTATAAACACAACGTTGGTTTTTTGGGCCTTCCAACAACTTTCTGCACAAGATGCAGTTTTTTTCCCATAGTTTTGGCTCATTTATAAATCCACTCAATTATAATGATTGGTGGCGGTGGACTAAAACACCAAACTCATCAATATTGTAGTTCAAATAAAACTAAAGTTTGTTTCAGCAGTGGGAGTGATGAAATGAATAAATGTTGCTTGGGATTGAGGTGAAAGCCACTGTTTTTGTTTGAAACGAAATCAGCTCAAGGGCAAGGATCTCATTCATGCGTCAAAGTAAATTTATTAACTTTTATTTTTTTACCTACAACTTTGTTCAAGTGGAACTGGGGATTGCTTAAGGGCTAATTCTCTCTTTTGACTAATTAGGCAAGTCACGTTTAAAATTTAAGACTCACTTCTACATAAACCTCTAAAGGAAATCTTTGTTCAATTTCAATTTAAAGATATCTAAATAAATATATTACATTTCCAACCTTTCTGTTGTGGTCTCAAATCCACTACAAATTGAGTCAAATTCAAAACTTATGTATTTTGATGTGGCTTTTGATGAAAGAAATTCAAGACAAAGCCATTTCAAATTCAAACCCTTGCTTCTCCAATTAAATTGGAATTCAACAAGGAATTTGAGCCATAAAAGTTTACAAGTACATTACAAATGGATATCGATGCCTTTCCCTTTCTCACGGAGAAAGTTGCACAATTTGTAGTAATCAACAATCAGCCTCTGTCTCTCAATCTTGTCCCTTTTTAGCCCGAGTCAGGGCTTATGTAATCACTATGTCCGTCTGTCCGTCCGTCTGTCTGTCCGAGACACTGTGGCGGTCGAACGGGTGGACCGATTTTGATGAAATTTGGCACCAATACACATTTG
>JAAOWG010000731.1:0-11951 GCA_036491945.1 Paranurophorus simplex
CTAAGGAATTGATCTGGTGGTGTGTTAAAATTGAAACTACCTACAGCGGGTGTATAATAAATATGTGCATATAGGAAAATTAAATTGATCTAAGGAATTGATCTGCTTGTGCGAAAAAATCAAAACTAGTTCCAATGTATGTATAATGCATATATATATATGAAAAAATTGTTAGATAAATTAAAATATAGTATGTTAAGTAAATGTGGTTGATTTTTAATTTGTAACTATTTGTTTGTAACTTTTATTGCACAGAACATGCATGTAACAAGGGATGCAAATACATAATAAATTGATATATTACCACAAAATAAGCATAATAGCTAGTCATAAAATATAAAAAAAAAAGATTCACACCCTCAATATCTAAATAAAGCTATTTTAACAGGGTTTGGTATAATCTAAACTTAAGTAAAGCTAACAATTCAAAAAAAGAAATCATAACCTGTTTTGGAGTAAACTAAAATTAATTAAAGCTACCCGTCAAATGCACCGTATAGAGCACTATGATTTTTTATTTTCTTCAAGAGAAAATTATTGAATTGCATGATTGTATTTAATCATTGCAAAAATGTAAGGATTATCCTTATTTGCTTCCGTTTACTTCCATGTCTTCATCATGGGCCTCAGCTTGAGTTGGATCTCGAGCTTGTTCTTCTGCTCGAACATTCCCGTCGTCGTCACGGTCGTTTGCGACATTTTCATTTGGTCTTGTCCCAGGCCGGGTTTGGTTGTCTAATGGGTGTGGTTTAAGTTTTTAATTTCAGTTTATGGTTACTTTAAAAGTTCTATACCTCTGAGCCGCAAAAGCTGACGAAACAGCCTCAACCTTGAATCGTTGATTCTTCGGTTCATAACTTCGAAGATGTTGTCGGCATCGTCGTACCACCGCAAACCAAGGAATTTCGCAATGAATAGCAACACCAATATTCCGCAGTTGAAGCCGTCTCTTTGTACAGGTATTTCAGGATCAATATAATAGTTCGCAGAGTGAGGAAATCCAATGTCTCCGGGCTGACGCCTTGAATTGTCACAATATCTCTCCCCATTGTTGCTGGAGTCGGAGACCAAAGCTCTCCACGTCTGAAATAAAAACAATGTACACAATAACAAAATGATATTAACCAACAATGAGTTTGCGGATCTCTTCGTCGCGAATAAGGATTGATTTGTTTGCTTTGGACGATGATTTCCTTTTTCCACGCTCAGACCTAACATCAGGAGGCGTATCACCAATCCTGCGATCCTCTTGAAATGGATTAAAATACACAATGTCCATAGAGTCTCTCACAGCCAAAGCAACCGTAAAGTGATTTTGTGTCTCCAGCCGGAACACAGAGATAATGACATCCCGAGGCTCGAGCTGAATAGTTTGTGAATATATGATTTTAATCTTATTTTAAATAATACCGTCCGCATTCTCTCAATCAATGCCTGTCGATCCACAGCAGTGAAATGCTCCGACGATGCAAGCTCAAACTCGACAATGTTTAACATGGATGCCATATAATTTGCCTGTCCTTGCATCGACTGCATACAAAAAATCCGCACCATGGCATCCATCATCTATGAATTATTTTATCAACATGAGTGATTTATGCGCAACAACGCAAGGTTTTTAAAACGGTTACCCTGTCCGTGAGCCAGTTTCTCGCTGTAAGCGAATGCACGTCTTCAACGGTGACTGAAAGTCCGTCAATGTCCAACCATACCTCGTCCCATCGCCTACCAACCAACTATAAAACAAATCATATAAGTTAATATTCTGAGGCAGATTATTTATATTTTGAATTACGTCCAGGAATTCTGTATTTCGATGAACTACAGGAATATCTCGAAGTTGGACAACGGGATTTCTGCGCTCGGGTTCTGGGACAAGACCTAATTGCGCTCCTTCAACTGACTTCTGCTTAGCTCGAGAAGCCGCGTTTCGAGCTTTAGTCCTGTCAATCCATCCTTTGGGTGGTTCAGGGATTGATGGGCCTTCTCTTAGATGACCAAAGGTTCCTAATAATTGCAAACGCTTGTTTTTGATTAATAAATCATATTAAATACTTTGCATTATCTCCTCCATCTGATCCACTACTTCCTTGGGGTCTAACATCTTTGGTTTCCCTTTGTCTGTTATTCCAGCCTTTCCACAAATCGCCCTCATGACAGCCGCAAATGTACCTATTGCTTGATCTTGGAAGTCGTTGTTAAACGTGTCAATTGTCTTGACGTGTGTTCTGGTCATCTTCTTCAACCCATTCCAGTACTTCCGACACATCTCGGCGTTATCTGATAACGGGACAAATTCCAATTTACCAGAATCTCCATCCCCTTTTCATCAAAACAAAAATCAGCATTTCTATGCAAAAATGTTTAAACATACTGTTATACAAAGCCCAGTCCCACGCACCCACATTATATTCATTAGTGTCATTGTGAATTCGATCAGTAAAATAGGAATATGCGGCTTCTCTTTGCGCCGATGAAACAATAGGGATCGGCCGAGGGGGGATGTTATACTCTGGATCAAAAATTACGGTCGATGCAACAGAAGATGACCCACCGGAGACCGTTGACGCTCGTCTTCGGGACGAAGCGGACGCTGGGACACCTTTTTTGCATTTTTTGGATTAATATATAAATATTATGACAAATGTATGTACTCTTACATTGTGGTGTGGGAGAACGGCGAAATGTAGGCGAAATGTTTCTTCGACTAGCAGGGCTTTTCGACTTTGATTTACTGTCTCTTTGAGTAGAACGAGCACGATCACTGCGATCCGAATGATTGATTGGACGCTCAGATCTCTTGAATGCAGATGACATAGTTGTTGCATCTGAATCATCCACCGGTGATCCCCTTTTCGATGAAAATCCTCCATCTATAAATGCATTCATTTCATTTATTTAAGTATGTATAAATCATTATTTATTATGTACCGAAGCCTGGTGGCGAATGTCTTGATGATTGGGGACTGTCTGTGGTTTGTCTGTGAGATGTACGTTGGTTCACCTTATCGACAACGGGAGATGGAGATTTGGATGAAGAATGACCTTTAGAACCAGGAGAAGGTGTGGCAGATAGGGTCGTCGCATCTGATTCTGGGGGACTTGGAGTTATAGGATGTGGAGTAGTTCGTGCGCGTACATTCGGCATCTTCTTTTTTAAACCAGAATCAACCTTTGAAGGGATATGTGTATAGCTCCGACTTCGATTGTCCAATCCTGTGCCCATCGATTGCGTCAAGAGTCGTTGAGCTCGCAGTTTTGCTTCAGAAATTTCTTTGAATTTCTTGAGCTTCTCCTCGTCCACCTTGTAACTAATGTCTCTTGGTCCCGTTTTTCTCGGTTCCTGCAGCGTATACGGTTTTCTCTCAGGACGTTTTGCCATTTCCAAAAGATTCTTAGTCGCTTCAGTCTTTGCTTCTCTCCTTGGTGGTTTCTTTTGGGGAGGTCCATAATCTTTGCGTTCATATTTACGGATTGGAATACCGAGGCCTTCTCTCCTTGATTGCTCAAAATCTTTGGATGCAATCCTATACTCCATGAAACCTGGCATCTTTTTTTTATTTTCGTACAGAGGTGGTCTGCCGACAGGTCGTTTGATCGCTGGAAGATTTACCGATGGTTTCTTGATTGGTCGAACGGTTGGTTTAGAAGTCTCTTTGGACTGGACATCCGCAGATCCTTTCGCTTTTGGACGAGCTGGAGCATTGGAAGATCCTTTTGATGAGCGAGGTTTGGCTTCTTTTCCCTGTTGTTGAACTTCTGAAGGATTACTTTCATCTGAATTCGTTTCGGAATGACTACGATCTGAGTCCATTTTGAAAGCACGGAGCAGGAAGTACTTTTTCCGGAAAATTGTAAAATATTTTCTCAATTTTCTCAATCTCCATCTTAATCTATGAAATGGTTGTCATAGGATTAATTAATTTATTATACTCGATCATATACAAAAGAATTTAATTAATTCTAAAAGTTGCCAGAATTATTGAATATTTTTATATTGACCTTTGATGCATGTTCACATAGAGCTTTATGCAGAAAAATTAAATTGTGCTAAGAAATTAATAAAATTATCGCATAATGTAAAATGCAATTTCAATCAATTCAATAAACTTCTTCCTACACCAAAAAAATTTATTGAGTTTAGAAATGAAAATAATTAACGAAAAAAAAATCGAACCGAACACTTGCTACGTCGCTTACATACCGATGCATACAAGAAAATAAATTAGCTTGAAAATTGATAGCATCATCGAATAATTTAAAAAATCACTTCCAGTAAATTTGAAATACTTCAACATACACAAAAAAATCATCTCATCCGCCGTATACGACAAGACGAAATTTCCTTTCTCTCGGAGAAAGAAATGACGTAAACTTCTAAAATTCGGGAAAAGCAGCCGAGTACTTACCCAAAAAAATACGTTGAAAAGAAGAAGTAAGAAACATATGGGTTCCTGTATTTGCGACAATGACGTCGAAGAGAAGAGCGATGGCGAAAGTTTCGGTTACATCGGTTGGGGTGAGTATGGATCTCCTTGTGAGATGCTAAAGCAGCAGTATTTCTCCCAACATAACGACATAAATTACAGCTCAAAGCTGAGGACGATCTTGGTGTAGCATTTTCCACATCAATCACAGTTGCTTCTTCAACGAAATTCAGTCCTCTAATATCTTCCTCCACAGTCACAACGTCTACCTCATCTGATTCATTTTCAAAAGTGTTAGCAAGACTTTGATTGTCCTCAAATGAACCATCTTCCTCAACATTTTCAATGACGTTTTCAGCGAGAATAACAAGATCGGCATCATCAGTACTTCCGGGTGCCGTAGGCGCTAGTTCGGAAAGCATCTTCTTTGACTCTTTGAAAATGATGTCTCTTAAATGATGTCCACACACAGGACATCCCTTTCTATTCGTACGTGACAAATTGTGACGGGTAAGGTTAATCCCAATTGGTGGTGCCTTAGTAAATTACAAAAGCTTTATTGCATATATTAAATTGTGCAACTATTCCTTACGTTGTTTCTCCATTTTAGAAGACAATGAGCACAAAACCAATGAGAACACCCAGGAGAAGCTCCTACTATGTTTGTTTCTTCTAAGCAAATAAAACATCCCATGTTTTGGGCAATAAATGATCAACGACAAATTTAATCTTGTCACGAACTGTGGAAAATTCAAGAGTTCGCGGTTGGAGCACGTCGAAAATTGTCCAAACTGATAATTTCTAAAATGATAAATAGTACTTCAACGCAACCGCAACGCATAAGTACATGTACTTATTTAAAGAGAAAATTCAGCCTCTATTATGGGAAATATTCCTTTATCTAACAATTTTTAAGAAATTAAGAATACCCCAATAATTAATTTAAGTAATGTTTATGTGAAATTAGTAGGAATAGGTGAAATTGAATTAAAAAAAGAATCATAAAAACAGTTTTTATTTGAAAATCTTAAGTTTCAAGTTTCAAGAAGATATCTCAAAGGGTTCTTGTGTTATCGAGCCGACAGACAGACAGACAGACAGACATTCACATGAAGCAGCCCCCTTCTTTCGCTACTTAATAAAAATTGAACTGAAAAAATAATGGGAAAGCTAGGCTTTGGAACCACCTCCCCCTTGGCTATTATCGGCTTAAAATTCTTTTAAAGTAGTTCCAAGGGTGGTCCCAAATTTGTCCGCATAAAAATCATTCAGTACATTTGATTTAATAACTTTTAAAAGCAAAAATGGTTGAAATTGATTTGTGCAAAATTTGATCAAAATTGTAAAGTGTGGATTACTCAAGGTGGGGTATTTCTGGTCATTAGCGAGCGAAGCGAGCAGGTTAGCTATGATGCTAAATACGAATTAAATTACATCCTCCATACCGACATATACTCATATACATAAATTGTAAACTCGATATAGCCCGAGTCAAGAAATACTTTTTCAAAATTGGTGGGGGTTAACTAGATAAGTCTTTCTTATTCCCAAAACCTAACCTAACCTTAACCAAACACCCCCGCAAAGAAAAATTTCCCAATCTCCCTAGCTAAGATAATGATAAATATCCAAATGCTAAGACAGTGTTAATATCCCTAATGCTAAGACAATGTTTAAATCCTAATGCTAAGACAATGTTAAAAATCCCTAATGCTAAGACAATGTTAAAATCCCCAATGCTAAGACAATGTTAAAATCCCTAATGCTAAGACAATGTTAAAAATCTCTAATGCTAAGACAATGTTAAAATCCCTAATGCTAAGACAATGTTAAATATCTGTAATGCTAAGACAGTGTTAAAATGTTTTTTTTTGTCTAGTTTAATTTCTAAGCATAATGCAGTTTTCCTATGCATGGCAGTACGCACATGATTCAAGTAATTTTTTTTCGCAGTTGCAGTTCAATTTCAAAACTCAAGTTAATTTTCTTATATTAACCTATGCATTATAAATCCATTGATCGTAGTTTGAATTTTTTCGCATCACCTGGACAATTCCTTAATTCAATTTAAATTTTTCTAGATAAGCTGATGCATTACACACACATTGGAGGTAATTTCAATTTTTTAACATCAGCAGATAAATTCCTTAGTTCAATTAAATTTTGCTGTATAAGCAGATGCATTATATACATCTTACAGATAGCTTCAATTGTTTAAAAAAGCAGATGAATTCATTAACTCAATTTTATTTTTCTATGTAAGCAGATGCAATAATTGACTTTAAAAATTGGTAGATTTGTCAAATAATCTTAAATCAACTTTTGCACGTCAAGTGTAGACAACACTTTATGTCGGAAAATTAAATTGATCTAAGAAATAGATAGGATTATGAACAAAAATAATTTCCAATAATAATGGATTTATTCTTTATCATATTATTCAAAAAAAATTCAATTGACGTTAAAAATTTGTTGCAACATTCATAATCATAGACTTAAATGTAGTGAATGTGTTCTGTATTATTTAATCTACAAAAATTACATGGCCTAAAAAAATTGACCCAATCATTAATTAATTACGAAGCATCTTTAAAAGTTCTCTGTTTGTATTTAATTTGGAAAAATAAAATTGATCTTAGAAAGTGATAGCGTCATCTAATATTTACCATTAAATATTTAATAAACTCGTAATCTATCATTAAATTCAAGAAAATAAAGTTCAGATTAGAATTTAACAGAGCCACTAAAATAATCAAAAAACACATATTTAACAAATCAATTTGATTTCACTTTCCTTAAATAATAAACCTTTGGTTTTACAGTTAAAACCTACACAAACCATATATATATACATATATGCTATTCAATCACTAATACATATCAAAAAACCTCAAAAAATAAATAAAGAGCAAGTAAATGTTTAAAGCATCGTACAAAGTATCACAAGTAAAAATTCAAATTATTGTCTGTCAATTGAAATATCCAGAGCATTAAAACTTGCATCTTGCTTTTCTGTTGGGAGCAATACTTCTGCTATTTCGTCCACAAAATGGTTCGAAGGTGTGCTCTATTATATCAAAAGATTTTGTGTAAAATCAATATTAATGTTAAAAATATAAAGACACATCTTACATTAAATTGAAATGTATCTGTTGTGTCACTCTCTGAATCATCACTCTTTGATTCATCCATTAACTTGAATGTTTCCAACATTTCTAATCTCTCTATTTCAGGTGGCACGAGGAAACCTAAAATTAAACACGAAACATTGAAAATATAATTAGACAAAACGTACAATCTGCAATCATGTATTGTAATGACATGGATTCATTTATCTCGCAAACTTCCTCTGCTTCGGTCTGGCAATCCATTCCTTCATCATCGTGACTTAAACCCAACAACAACGAGATTGAACAAGCTAGAAATATCAATAGATTAATTGAAACTAGTTAATGATGAAATACCTGGTAACAGAAAAAAATCTGAGTCCAACGTATCAATCTCGCTTTGTGATTCGATGATAGCTTTTGCCAGCTTGGGTTGCAATACCGCAGGATTCTCTTCAATAGGAAATGCCAAATCCTCAAAGTAAAGTGCATTAGAAAATTACCAGATTTTAAAACAATATATCAATGCTTGAAAATATACATAAAACTATTGGAAAATTTCTTTACTCGAGAAGCTTGATGCTTGTTATGGACGTTCTTCCTGTGTCGACTATAATTTCCGGGTGTAGAAAAAGAGATGGAACATTTGGAGCAGTAATAAGGATTCAATCCTGGATGACACTCTTTCATGTGCCTTGTCCTGAGACCTGAAGTAGTGTATAGTTGAATAAATATATAGAATATAGAACAAATAATAAGATCTACTTTGACTTTGAAATTTATCCTTACAACCCCTACATTTGTAAATCAAGACCTTCGCCAGTGATGAACCATTTGCAATAGAGATAGTCGAAGGGTCCTCTGAAAAGTTGGAGGTGTTAAGATAAGTCATTGCTTGTTATTTCTCATTTAGACGCTTACTGTTTTCCTTGTTGCTGTTATCCATTATATGATCTTGAGGATTGAGATAAGAAGAGGAACAAGAATATTCTTTTCCTTTGTCCCTTGTCAAGGATAATGAAATTTCCATTCCACTTAAAACCCCTCCACCTGGGAAAAAAAATTGAGACAATGTACACTAGAAAATTGATTATAGCTGCAACAAATACCTGAATCCAGAAATGAACACTTTTCCATAATTGGAATTCCTTTAATATTTGTAAATTAAACAGAGATCACAACACAATGCCGTAAGGATCCTTTTTTATGTCTAATTCTCAACATCCATTAACTCTTCTCTTTTATGTGGGAAAATGTTTAAAGGAGGGAGACAGTGGTTTGAGACAGCTATTCTTTGGGGTCTTAAAACTGAATGTGACAACTATTTGGAAACTAATAATTGCATCTAATAAAGACATTTTTCAATTTCTGAAATAATAAGATTTCATAAAATATTAATCA
Source organism: Paranurophorus simplex (assembly GCA_036491945.1). Taxonomy (NCBI): domain Eukaryota; kingdom Metazoa; phylum Arthropoda; class Collembola; order Entomobryomorpha; family Isotomidae; genus Paranurophorus; species Paranurophorus simplex. Next base: position 8,936 of record JAAOWG010000731.1, read on the forward strand.
TTATATAATATTTGGAAATCTTCAGTTGTTCTCCTTCATCCAAACTCTGAAAACATGTAGGGATGAGTTTTTTCAAAATTCATAATACACTGTATTTTAATTTTAATCTTTTAAGAAATTTATAATTAAACAAATGTGTTTGCAGGAATGGCTTACGAAAGGAAGAAGAAGAGAAAGAATGTTGTTGCGACGAAAAAGAAATTTATTAAGCCAAATATTTCAAAAGCGAAGAAAAAAAGGAACCTTCAACCAAAAGTAACTGAATAATCATGGGACGCATGCAGAAAAATCCATCAACTCGATGTGTCTCATATAATATCGCGGTTGTGACAATTGACGATAAAGCTTAATCCGTGGAAGCGTCTCAAGTCCAGAAATTCATCGTCGTTGTTATCATTGATGGTTCCTTCAATTTGCAATTTTCATTTCAAACCTAACCTAACCAATTTCTATTCCACCGGTGGAGGTTGTCGAAAGTTTATGGGTACAAAAATCATAAGGTGGTAGGAACACCCTTGTGATCTTATTTTTTGAAATTTTTTTTTTCGATTTGTAGGGTTTATCAGACAGATATTGTGAGGATATATTTTCAGAATATGATTCAGGTTGATTGGGGTCAGTTTGGATTGGTAGCAACACAAATTTTGGAAAATTATGTAAAATTTAAATTTTGAGATTTTTCCTTGTGGGGTGTTTGGTTAAGGTTAGGTTAGCTTTTCAAACCAGAAAGACTCTTCTAGGTAACCCCCACTGATTTTTATAGGAGTATTCCGTTACTCGGGCTATATGGAGTTGCACGGGAAGTTTTTTAGCTGGTAAAATGGAATGCAATGCTTCTATTTGCATGAAATTTTTTAATACTTTGTGATCCGAATTATTTTTAAGCTCAATTTAATTTTCTCATATAAAGTGAAATGCAATTATTCTATTCGATTTAGATTTTCAGTTGTTGATTAACTGTTGTAATTTCTAAACTCAATTTAATTTCTTTGAATATATTTTTGTATGATTAGTCTAGTACATGTCAATGTTTAGTCATTGAGAGGCACAACTATTTTTTAAACCAAATTCAATTTTATAAAATAGAGTTATATGTTATAAATTCATTGCATATAAAGTTAAAATCGTTTAATTAATCGTTTAATTTCCAATATCATTATGATCTCCACCCATTAAATTAATACATTACGATTCGATTTAGCCATTTAAGGTATCCTCAGTGTTAATTATGGTTACCTTACATTTAGAGCATATAGGATGGTTAATACTATTATTATGTAGATAATTCTCTTATCTTGCTTGTTTAATAGGCTCGGGATCTTTCAACACCTCGTCCATTACATGAACTATATGAACTCCGATGAAAAGTATGCAACTCGCAAAGGGGATGAGGATGGATCATTCCTGGACTGTAGCAATGGTGAAAATTCTTCTCTGCATTTGATCCCGGAAGAGGAAGAGGACAGTGACGCAATTCTAGATGAAGTAACGGAAATAGAAGACGATGAAGCTATTTACCTTTATATAAACCCGCATAGAGAATAAATTAGTGATAGTGGTGACAATGCGTCACTTAATACAGCCTCAAGCGAGGAAGAGCAAAAAGTTCTGCAATATTTCCAAGTGATGGATATTTCAAGGACATTTTAAATAATTACAAGTACAAACTGTAAACAATTAGGCATTTTTTTTATTCTGATATTTTAAAAAAATAGAAACGTGATTCTTTGTTAATAAGGAGAATAATACATATAGATCCTACTATAAAGAAAGCTGTTGGAATTTCTTGGTTGAGAGAAAAAGAATACAGAACTTTGGGTTTATGTTTCAACGTATATCGGAAGAAATATATGGGTGTCTGTATTTGCGACAATGGCGTCGAAGAGAAGAACGATGGCGAAAGTTTCGATTGCATTGTGTTGCAGGACAATAGAATCCGTTTGGGTGAGTATGGATCTCCTTGTGAGATGCTAAAGCAGCAGTACTTCTCCCAACATAACGACAAAAATTACAGCTCAAAGCTGAGGACGTTCTTGGTGCAGCATTATCCACATCAATCACAGTTGCTTCTTCAACGAAATTCTTCAGTTCCCCAATATCTTCCTCCACAGTCACAACGTCTACCTCATCTGATTCATTTTCAGGTTCGGAAAGCATCTTCTTTGCCTCTTTGAAAATGATGTCTCTTAAATGATGTCCACACACAGGACATCCCTTCTTATTAAAACGTGATAAATTGTGACGGGTAAGGTTAATTCCAATTGGTGGTGCCTTGATATTAAACAAAGCTTCATTACATATATTAAACTGTTGAATTATTGCTTACATTTGCATGGTCTCTCCGTTTTAGAAGACAATGAGCACAAAACCAATGAGTACATCCAGGAGAAGCCCCTACTATGTTTATTTCTTCTCCACAAATAAAACATTCCATGTTTTGGGCAATAAATGATCAACGACAAATTTAATCTTGTTGAAATGCTGACACATGAATGTCACAATGGAAAGTTCAACAGTTCGCGGTTGGAGCACGTTTGAATTGTCGAATCTCAATGATTTCTTAAATGATAAACCGCACATCAACGTAACCATTGCTTTAGTTAGCAAATTACACTGAAGTCATGACAACATTTTCAAAAGGTGAATTAATTTTGCTGGGGTATTTCTGGTCATTAGCGAGCGAAGCGAGCAGGTTAGCTTTGATGGTAAAAACGAATTTAATGGTATCCTACATATCCCGTCCGAGTCAGGGAATACTTTTTCAAAAATCCGTGGGGGTTACCTAGATAAGTCTTTATTCCCAAAAACCTAACCTAACGTTAACCAAACACCCCACAAAGAAAAATCTCAAATTCCTAATGCTAAGACAGTGTAAAATATCCTGATGCTAAGACAGTGGTAAAATCCCTAATGCTAAGACAATGTTAAAAATCCTAATGCTAAGACAATGTTAAAATCCCTAATGCTAAGACAATGTTAAAATCCCTAATGCTAAGACAATGTTAAAATCCCTAAT
>JAAOWG010000732.1:0-11940 GCA_036491945.1 Paranurophorus simplex
ATCCTCTATCCCATCACCTAAACTTATTTTTGACTCCAGTTTCACAAATGGCTTGTCATTTTGATTGCAACAAACAATACATTTCCTCTCCTTATCTTCCAAAGAGGGAATGGACATTTGAATGAAATTGGTGGAGCCCTTGGCCGAGTCCTCCTTTTCCTTTGAGCCTTTGTTATAATGAAATAACAAAGTGTTGGGGTTTTGTTTGGATTTAAAATCCTTAAACAACTTGGTCGCGGTTGTAATTTTCCCACAACAAGGTCCACAGAGGACTTTATTCTTGTCCCTCATCAAACTCTCAAATCCCACTCCATACATTTCTTCAAGGGCTTGAGTAACGGTGAAGTTATAGCGGTCCCTTGCCTTAGTGGCATTATTATGACCCCGATAAAGGCGATCCGATGATTTTAAGATCGTACCACAATTAATACAATCCTTTGGTGGGGGCTGCGACATTTTTTAAAAAACAACTCCACTTCTATGTGCTGATTCTAGAGTTCCCGGGGTAGAATTGGGGCAACTTGTGTAAAATTTGTAACGTTTTTGAACAAAGGATTGGGATAGTTTTAAGAACGTTATTATTTTATTGGGGCCCAGCTCCCTGCTGGTGAGGGTTTAGCCTTATAATTATTAACAATCATGTTTGGCGTTATTACACAATGCTCCCTCAATTTCCATTGTTTCCTCCTCCCACAGGAGTGTTCAAAACAGTATTTTGCATGAGAATAAAACAATTCATAAAGTTGGTCATCTCCATTTGGGGGTCCTACAATGAAATCACACCAATAAGGCTTGGGGTCTAGGTCCCTTGACCTTGAACTTAGACAGCATTGTAGTTGTCCCTTATAGATTGTAAAGTATTCATCTAAATCAAGCAATTTTGTTGAAACATCCCTCAATCGCCCAGTAATGTGGACATCATCAATCCAAAAATAGGGAAATGATGAAGATGCCTTCACTAGCTGTCTTGCAGTCTACAAAAATAAAATCATACAGTTTAAGCAATTTGTTTAAACATTAAGTACCTTTGGAGTTGTGATATAAGCCCAACCGGAGACAAAGGGGGGGAACGTATCTTGAGAATATTCATCCCTGGAAAGATACCATTTTGAGGAACTTTCTCTTTCGACTTTTTGATCCTTTAAGACTTTTCCAAGGATGAAATCAGGGCCCTCTTGTCCTTTGAGAAGATATTCAAGTTGGTAATAATCCACAATTATATCATCATCATGTTTCAAAATGTAGTGAGCAAGTTTGCAATATCTTTCAACCCATTCCAGTCCCATTAAATGCTTGTATGTGAGATTCCTATAGGATTCCAAAAAGTCCCCTTGAACAATGTCCTCATGAGTATTTTCAGAGTTTGGAGGGATATGAGGGTCCCTTGCTAGGAGGAAAAGTCGCTTAATGTTTAATTTATCTAGATCACTTTGAGGTACAATTTTCCTTATTTTATCACGTTGTTTAACATTCTTTGAATGAGATGTTATGAGAACAATCACAAAGGGTTTAGAACCCTTTGGGCACACTTTGCTATTTATTAAGTAGGAGATTTGAAGATCAATTAAATTCCAAGGGTTTGGGTAGTGATACGAACTATTTGAGAAAATGCTATACCGTTGGAGGCTTCGTTTATTTTGGTATTGAAATAAAATTATAAAAAATGTTAGGAATATAAAGAGAAAAAGGATTTGAAGTAGTTTTCTACAACACATTTTTTATTCACTAAAGTAAGGGCTTTTTTATTATTTAAAGCTTTCTAAAGTCGTAGATGTTAGCGTGGGTGGACGACGTTGTGTGGGTGTTGTACATTTTATTATACCAAATACGGCTTCAAAATTATAATAATAATTGCAACAAGTGTAGCAAAACATACAAACATTTTTACTACGAACAACGCCAATTTATAATAATAATGGTTCCTTGGTCCATGATTCCATAATACATCTAAAAAGAGTGAATTTGTGATGAATCATATTACAAAACAATGTATGTTTAGTTACCAGATTCTGGTTTTTCTGTTTCTTCAATTGCCATTTTGATTTTATTAAATGACCAAGTGTTAAATAGTTCCGAGACTCGAGTGCGAGTTTTTAAGTTTTATACATAATAATATCTTAATTATTAGATTTGCGTATTTTGTGGAAAACATTTTTTATTTCCTTATGAGTGTGTTTGAAAAAACCCAACGTACAGGCATTCTAAATCAATTATTATAGAATTCCGTCATAATATCTAACTAACCGCATCCACAGAATGACTAGTTGTTTTTCTGTCATAAATGGACCACATAAAATGAATATTACATTACTCCACCCCAATACAATACATTTCAATTTCAATCAATTCACAAACTAAATGAAATTGGAAAAACTTATTATATTATTATTGTTACTTGAATTTGAATTTGATAAACAGCAAAAACTAATTGCCGTACGCTCTTTAAAAGTTTACAAAGTTCACATCAAGTTTAATTGAAACATTTCAAACTAAATTCGGCATTATCGCAAAGCAAATAAGATATTTTGATGAAGCCAGGCTACATATAAAAATTTATTCAACCCAAACATTTGTACTTTCTCAGAATACAACGCTTTCAATTATTTTTACGTAGGCGGAGAAAGCATGATGTCAATGTTTCCGTTCTTTTACGATACATAATATCGTTGATATAATTAGCTGAACTATAATATTGAAATTAAGAAGCGTAAGAAACTTCCATTTGCTTTTGAGCTAAAGCTTAATTAATTGGAAAGGTGAAACACAGATTACAAGCATTAATCACAAGGTATAAATTGATATTTAATTAAAAACAGAAAATTCATCAGTAGCCAATCAGCATTATTTTGTAAAAACTAAGCTATTTCATTAGCAAAGTTAAAATGTATGCACTTTATACTCCTCGTCTTTCAGTTTTATTAAAGATGAATTATCAATGTAGTAAAGAAAATTATCATAAATATTAAAAATCGTATTTTAATTTCATACAACTCTGTGGGCCTGATTTCTCTTAAAGATGACACAGAATGAACAATGCATACAACACGCGAAAACAGAGATCATAAAAACAATGAAGACAATTGTTGCAGCTGAAAGTATTGGGACCCAACTAAAACAAGTAAATTAATTAATTGGTCCACGTTTTCCTAATACATCTAAAAAGAGTATGAATTTAGTGATAACTTTTTTTATTATTCTTTACAATAATTTTTGGACGTGGTTAACAATAGATCTTAACTCAACCTCTTAAGGGTAGGTTGAATTAGTTATAGAACAATCGTTAACCACTAACATGTTTCTATATTATCTATGATATCCACGATGATGATATCCACGATGGGTTTTTACAGAGAATTTAGATTGGTTAATTAATTTTAGGTTCAATGTTAGGAGACCTAAGAAAGTTTGGTGATCTTGATTTTGGGGCGTAGGAATTGGTCTCCCAAGGAATCTTGTTTCAGGGGCTTGATGTTAATATCAAATACTTCAATCTTTTTTTGTATTGGAATTCTTGGTGATTGCATCAACGCTGCGACTTTGTTTCTCAACAAGTTGTAATCAGTTCTGAATAGCTCTTGAGTGTGTGAATCTCCAATAATCTTCCGTATGTACTCAATATTTTCAATATCCTCAGCTGTAAGGTCGTATTTCAATGCAATATCAGCCACGTGCTGGATTGTGTCGGGGTATTGTTTTTCATAACATCGTATAGCAACGTTTTCTCCACTGCTATTACGTAGAATTTCCACAAATGGAGATGTTATCAGTTCAATGATCGGGAGTATTGATGGGATGGGTTGGGAAATTGTTGTCTTCTCACTAATTAAATATGGTAATCCTTCAACGTATGTAATGCGGTTTCCAGATCCCACTACAATCAGTGGATCGTAATTCTTTGCGGATAGTGTTGAACCTGTTGAATATTAAAATACCTTCATTCTAGTTCTAGTTCTATTTAACATTCTATTTTTTTACATGCAAGTCGAGGGTCAAGAGGACAGCAGTTCATTGATTTCTTGGAAATTCGCATTGTTTGGATTGGCTGGGTTTCTATGACCGGTTCCAGTTCAATTTGTAAAGGCGAGTACATTCTTGTGAATCCGGCGTAACTGATACTTTCATCACTTCTCGAACGAGAATTCCATTTTAATTTCAAATCCTCAGACCGTTGAAGGTACGCGTCCATAGCTCTAGAACTAGATGGACGGGGGCAAAAGATTTTGGAGGCTGGATGGTTGTTGGGGTCTTCCATCAACACGTCATGCATAGGGGATGCAAGTTTCTCTTGTATAGCCCATTGTGTGAAGGATACATTGGTTAGTCTTGGATAAATATCAGATATTACCATCCGCCTGGTTCTTTCACATACAAACACAATTTCAAAACGGATCACGCCACCAAATCCAAGCTCCCTTTTGTGGAGTTTGTTGTGGATTGCTGTTCGTGCTTTGGAACCCCACTCCCAACCATCAGGCACATAAGGTTTGAGGGAACAAAGAGATACACTCCATCCAAGACTCGGATATCTGTAACGAATGAGAATTTTTTAATTCTAATGCATTTAGTTCTAGAACAATCAACCTAACACATCCACTGTATGTTGCTCGTTTTAGAGCTATGGGAATTCAAAAAAGATATGGAATTTAAAAACATGCTTTACCTTGTAAATAGGTTCGGGAAGCCATAATTACAGGTGTCGTTGTCATAATAAAAAACATCTTCTCTGTTTACACGCATTGTCAGCCCATGATCAAGCATCTTTACGAGGATCTGCATTTTATTTCTTATCCTTTGAGAAACGTCTTGGAGATTTGCTTCAGTTATTGAAGCTGCTATTACTCCCCTCCATATCTTTTGATTCCAATTGGTTGTTTTATTATCCCTTCCAGGGTCCTTGTACAGGACGTATGACCCAAATCTCACATCAGTTAATTGAAGCGGCACCAGGTCGTGAATTGTTCTCAATGCCTCACTGTAATTTAGGAACTTTTGATTGTCTCTTGTATTTATCATCACACCCATCTGATGCAGATTTGTGAATTCAGTTAATTGCCATTTAGTTCTGTTGTTGAATGGAGAAGAAGAGGATGCTCTTATTATGTTTCCATCCAATTCGTTTTTTGGCAATCCTGGAAACTCGGTCTCGATTTCTGTGGTGGGTAGGTTTTGATCACTTAAAAAAAACAATGGCAATCTTTTTAGTTGTAGATCTATTCCGATTTAATGTTTTTGACATTTTTTCCTTACCTTTCAACCGGAGAATAAAATATGTCAATGTTTGCGCAATCCCCCTGATACTTATTCCTGATCAAAGCATCTCTTACACAAGGATTTATTATCCCCATGTTGGCGTATGGGGTTGGATGTGGATAAGTTGCAATAACCCTATTGTTGGGGTGATCCACATAAATATCCGGAAATATATTAGAAGGATGTGATAAGGAAATCATCAATTGAGGACCCCATTGTCGAACATCTGCTGATTTCGGGGGTGCAGGTTCCAGTATGACTGAATTAATCACACAAATATCTCGGTTGAGTGCTGGATCAAAAAATACTGAAGGTTTTGATTTGAAATGGTTCTGGATTGGGGTGCTGATTAGAATTGCAAGCAGCTCCATATACCGTTGGGTGAATGGTATCTATTAGACAAAACATTTATTATTTTCATTTACTCATTAGAGCAATGTTTTGTTGTTTTATTGCTGATATGGATGGTTTCAGGTAAAATTCTTTAGGGCCATTGCAATCACATCAACCTACTACCATTATTCATTTTTCTATAATTGGGTTTTAGCTCTAGAGCTTTAATTTTCATGGTATTTAATTTACAAGAAAAAATGTTGGAGCTGTTTTAGTTCTAGAACTAGTTCCAACATTATTATATTCATAGTAGTTAACAAATTGCGGAATTTATTACTAACCTCTACTTTCTTCTCCATGCTTGCTGTTTTATAAGGCACACCAGACCTTGTACCAAATCCTTGACTTTCAAAATCTTTCGTCAACAGGTCAAGATTATCATCCATCTTTGTAAAAAATGGAAGGTTACAAGCGTAAAAGTCTTCATCGTTGAAATCCTCATTGATGGCGTGGGTGGATACATTAACATCTTGTGTTTTTGGTATGTTTTTTTTCTTTTCGCCGTCATTACGTCTGCACTTATCTGATTTGAGCCAGGATTTGAATACAGTGTAGATCATTAGGTCATCCGAAGGAGTGTTGTTGCCGAATTTTAACATGAAACGGTATTTCCTGAGGGATTCGGTCCCGTTCTTGAACAATTTCCCACGAAGGTCCATATCCACGGCAGAAATAACAGCACCTGTTTGGAATGACCCTATAAGGCTCATGAGGCATCCGAATCTGATCCTCATTGGGGGGGCATTGGACTTTGAAACTAATTGTCCGATTGATGTAAGGGAGTAGCCATCGTATTTATGATTCACATCATTTTCTAGTCGCAGGATAACCCCAGCATTTAGAAGTGACGTGATTGCATGAACAATGTGACTTTCAGGGGGTTTGCTGAAGAGGTATTCTGTTAAGAATTTGGTAACAATACCCTTAGATCCCTTTTGCTGGAATATAAAACAATGGTATTCGTTCTAGAGCTATTTATAGATCATCTAATTACCTTTTCGGTTATTATCTCCTTGAATTTTAAAATCCGAATAAATACATCATTGAGGTTTTTCCGGACTAATTCAGATTCAATTTGTGCTGTCGGGAAACGTTTTGGTACTAATTTAATGTACAGTCCATCGTTTTCCCTTCCTGCTCTACCCTTCCTTTGAGTGGAAACAAACGCATCAGCCCAATATTTCGTCAGCACATCGACTCCAAACACTGTATCTAGGAGCATGTGTTTAATTATAAAGGAATCAATGACAACGGTGCAACGCGGCAAGGTCAGGCTTGAATCTGCAATCGGTGTTGCAAGAAAGACAGTAGTTCTTGAACTAGGCCTTCTTGCATCCTTCTTTGCTTGATTCAGGATATCATCGGACAGGGATGCGTGGAAGGAGATGAGATGAATGTCGACAGGGAACTCATCTTTAATCGTTTCATAATGATTCATCACTTTCTCAATCTCCGGCACTCCAGGAAGGTTTATCAGGATTAATCCTTTCCTATATTTCGTAAATCTGGGCTGGGAGTAAATCCTAATAAATAAAGTTTTGGATTAGTTCTAGAGCTATTTTTTCCCTTATGTTTCTTACGCCTCAATGATGTCAAAAATAATGGGAATCATGTCTGAGCATAGTTTTGGGAAACGTGCAGTTTTGATGCATTCAATAGCATTAGATACATCAATTTCCATTTCTTTCTCCAGCTCATCAAGGGCTATTTCTTCTATATGGAATCCGCTGTTTATACCACTAGGGATTTCGAACGTTACATCCCGTAGAGGTGGACGTTGTTTGTTAACGGATGTGAAGAAACTGTTGGGACGAAAGAAATCATAAAGGGCCTCCGAATCCATTGTTGCTGATAACGCAATAATAGATGGAAAGCGTTTTCCAGCTCCCCTTGAAGGTCTTGTTGATGAAAGGGGTGTGGCACCATACTTCTGCATATGCTGGGCTCGAAGGTACTGTAGAATCCCAATTAGCATTTCTGTATCAGATGACAATTCGTGTATCTGAAATCAAATGGACGCAAAAGGTTAGTTTTCCAACCAAAAATGGGCTAGTTCTAGAACTATGTTTAAGCACCTCATCAATCATGATGGTGTGGAAATCATACACCGCTTGTGGGTTATGGATAAGCATCACATACAACCATCCTACAAGTATAAAAATAAATTATAGCTTTGTTGTCATGTATTAAGAACTCTAGTTCTAGAACTATGGACTAATGTACCAGCTGTCCCAACGGCAAAGAGACTCTTAGAGTAGTTCCTTTCTTTTCCATGCATTTTGATAGAAAACAGGTCAGAATGTAAAGAGGCAGACGCCCCAATCTCAACTAGCCTTTCATAGATTGAAATGGCTGCAACTCTTCGTGGTTGACAAAGGAAAATATTTTGTTTTGTAAAACGTAGATCTGGGAGAAACTCTTGAAGGATAATTATGGAACCCAAGGAACTTTTACCTGGACATAATATTTTTAGCTCTAGAACAAGAAAATAAAAACAAATTCTCAAATGATACCTGTTCCAGTTGCTCCCGTTATGAATAGGAAATCATACCCCGCTTCCAGTTTCTTCCTCATAATGGCCCCATACGCTGATAATTTCGTTTTCTGGGAGTCCGACATCCTGTCTGTAGAAGCTGGGATGGAGTCTATGGACATTTTTAATGTATAATTCATAGATGGGAACAATTGTTTAAACTGTTGTGAAACAAATCACTGAAAACCACCACTACAACTGTAAAGGGGTGGTTCAAGTTCCTTCCTTCTAGTCTTCGGTTATGGCCCTTGGAAAGGAGATGGGTTTGGGTTTAGAGTCTCAGTCGGGAGGTTTTATGGAATAAAAGTGGGTGTGGGAGATATTATGTTCTAGTTCACTAGATGTTTATTCACTAAACTCTAAGTATAATAATGGCTGAGAGTAAATGAGGGGGGGGGGGTGGAACGTAGTTCCCCATCCTACTCATCAGGTGGCTCGTAGTGAACCCCGTTACACATCCCACCTCTAGAGGAAGGATGGCAATATGAGAATTTGACTCCGGGTTGAAGTAGATGCAAAAACAAAAGTCCTTGGGCGTCCTAATTAAATGATAAATTTATTAACCTAGAGTAATTATTATTGGACGACATGGATGTAAATAGTAATGATCTTTATTTCCTTTTATTAACCCTCATTTAAACCAAACATTAAAAAGTATCACCCCGTTACCTATCCTCATTAACTACAAATAATAGCTCTAGATCTATAACAAACCAATACTTACTCTGATTTGTTGACCCAAAGGGTTGTGGTAAGTTGTGGTTTTTCAAAATCCAAAACTTGGTCCAGTGTGGTGACCCTAAGTCCAATAAGTATATTGAACAATTTACCTAGGGACTAAACAGTCACTGAAGCTTAAAATAATTTTTCCGTATGTACAATTTTGTCGTACGAATGTAGCTTTTTTTTGTAATTTTTAAAAAATCCTGGATTTGATAATTTTTTGTGAAGTTAGATACAATGAAAAATATAAAATGCAGTAAATTACCTGTAATTTGAGACATTTTTGGTTTGTTTTCATAAACCCGTTCAAAAGTTTTAGTCAATGGAAATTATTCTCTTGTGTAATTTATTCTACATTAATTTAATTGTTGATAATGCTGCATGAAATGAAATTAATTAAAAGGAAATGCATCAAATGAGTTTAATTGAAACTTGTTTGAGGCTTTTACGTGCGCCGAGCCTAAGTGTTCTTTTCAGTTTTATTATTATTTAAAGCTTTCTAAAGTAGTAGATGTTAGCGTGGGTGGAGGTTGTGTGGGTGTTGTACATATTATTATACCAAATACAACTATAACTGCATATACTATACTTATAAAATTAAAGTAATAATTGCAACAAGTGTAGCAAAACATCCAAATATTTTTACTACGGACGACGCAGATTTATAATAATAATAGTCGGGATCAAATCCAGCAACAAATCCAAACTCCCTTGGTCCATGTTTCCCTAATACATCTAAAAAGAGTATGAATTTGTCATGAATCATATTACAATACAATGTATATTTAGTTACCAGATTCTGGTTTTTCTGTTTCTCCAATTGCCATCAAGATAGTGTATTTGTTCTTTGTCAAATCAAAAACTTGTTGTTTCCCTTTTCTATATTCCACTTTTGTGATTAATGGACGGTCAAACTCACAACTCAAAGTACCAGTCTTGGAGTTAAAATATTCTTGTTTGTTCTTAATAAGATCGGCATTGTCCTACAAAATAAAATTGAACAGTTGTAGGCAATAAAAACATAAGTTTGATTCTATTTATTATTTTTGTTTAAATACCGGAAGACGTGTTGGTCTGCTATGATCATTTGACCAAGAATGATACATTGTGGGCCTAGCTAAATTTCCTGGCTTGACACATTCAACAATGTGATCATCATTCTGCCCAAGAAAAACAAAACCAACGTAAGTTAAAATTAGAATTAATAGGGTATACCATTTTATCGTCTTGTGATAACCCCACAGCAATATATCCATATGGTCTTTTAACATCCATTCTTCTGGATATTCTGAAATGAGCGTGTCCATCATATTGTTGGTTTCTGATGCTAAGGACAAGCATATAGTTGCATGTTGTATCTTCAATTCTGACATCTTCGGTGTGATCAAATTTCAAGCAGCCGAACGGTGATCCATAAAACTGGATTTTAGGTTCTAATGAACTGCTTGAATACATCTTTCCTTCATCAATGGAATCCTTATGATAATTCCCATTCCATGTTGAATGTTCACTATGTGAGTTGGAATCATGAATATAATCTCTTCCATTAATGTTGATATTGGGAATTGAGAATTTAGGAATTGAGAGTACAACAGGGTAAGAGGACTTTTGCTCGTCTTCATAACACTGACAAAAATAAGGAATTAAAAAGATTGAAATTTTAATCTAGCTTACTTTGCATGAAGCTAGCAAAAGAAATAAAACTGCACACTGCACACTGTTTTGCAGCATTTTAATTTTATTAAATGACCAAGTGTTAAGTAATTCTGAGACTCGAGTGCGAGTGTTTTATGTTTTATACATAATATCTTGATTACTAGATTTGCGTATTTTGTGGAAAACATTTTTCATTTCCTTATGAGTGTGTTTGAAAAAAACCCAACGTGCAGGCGTTCTAAATCAATTATTTTTAGAATACCGTCATAATATCTAACTAACCACATCCATAGAATGACTAGTTGTTTTTCTGTCATAAATAGATCACATAAAATGAATATTACATTACTCCACCCAAATACAATGCATTACAATTTCAATCAATTCACAAATTAAATGATTCCATTGGAAAATGTCAGAAAAACTTATTATTATTGTTACTTGAGTTCGAATTTGATAAACAGCAAAAACTAATTGCCATACGCTCTATACAACAAGTTTAATTGCAAAATTGCAAACTAAATTCGGCATTTTCGCAAAGCAAATAAGATACTTTGATGGAGCCAGGCTAAATATAAAAATAAATTCAACCCAAACATTTACTTTCTCAGAATACAACGCTTTCAATTATTTTTACGTAGGCGGAGAAAGCATGATGTCAATGTTCCGTTCTTTTAACAAAGTCTTCAACAGTACATACATACGTATATCGTTGATAAATATAATTAGCTGTACTATAATATTGAAATTAAGAAGCGTAATAAGAAACTTCCATTTGCTTTTGAGCTAAGGCTTAATTAATTATTAATTGGAAAGGTGAAACACAGATTAGAAGCATTAATCACAAGGTAAATTGATATTTAATTAAAAACAGAAAATTCATTCATAGCATTATTTAGTAAAAACTAAGCTATTTCATTAGCAAAGTTAAAATGTATGCACTTTATACTCCTCATCTTTCAGTTTTATTAAAGATAAATTATCAGTGTGGTAAAGAAGATTATCATGAATAATAAAAATCGTATTTTACTTTCATACAACTCGGTGGCCCTGATTTCTCTTAAAGATGACGCAGAATGAACAATGCATACAACACGCGAAAACAGAGATCATAAAAACAATCAAGACAATTGTTGCAGCTGAAAGTATTGGGACCCAACTACATAAAACAAGTAAATTAGTTAATTGCATTAAATCAGTGAAACCTACCTTCCCTCATTTCTTCTAAAAACTTTTGTCTCTTTTCCTGGTTGTTCTGGATTTGTTGTTGGGGACACTAGCTTTCCACAATCAACTAACTCCATGAGGAATAGCACAACACATATAGTATAGATGAATAAATTTATTGTTGTAATTTTAGGCATTTAAGATCTGTTAATTAGTAT
>JAAOWG010000733.1:0-11937 GCA_036491945.1 Paranurophorus simplex
TTAATTTTATGCAACTTACTCATTCTCAAACTTCACTTTTAAACAACCTCTTGGAATGTCTTGTGCATGAGACTCTCGTGAAATATGACGGCTTAATTCAGTTGCTTTAATAACGTAATCAGCTCTTGTAATCTTCTCCAAAACAAATGAATCGGTTAACGCAATTGAAGTCCACCAAACATACTGCATATCACCTCTGGATATAGCCCAAGACAACTCTAATGCCAGCAGCGTTGACTGAAATATGCTTCATTTGATTTCGCCTTAATGAAAAACTACAATAAACTCACGGGCAATGCATGAAAAGAGAATTGCGTGTATTTGAAAAGTATTTCATTTCTCTTTTCCGTCCATTCCCTTCTTTTAATGGCATCTTCACCTTTCCTTTTCTTTGCTGAAGGTTCATCTTCTTCATCATCCTCATCGTCCTCCTTTTAAAAATAAGGTAAGACACATCCACTACTCCCTCTAACTCACATAATCCCTAAAAATCTCATCAAGCTCAGGAACATCAGGAAAGGACTCATCCAAATTTAAAATGCGTATTTGATTAGTTTCATCATAAAAATTAGCAACATGTACAGGCCTATGTGAATCCAGTATAAAAACAATTTTGTCTTTAAGTCCATCAAAAAAGGCACGAATATCAAAAGTTATTCCGCAATTTACAAGAAGTACTATCTGAACCTGGAAAAAAACCTTGATTTTTTAATCCCTTCCTCCCAACAAACCTCTTACCGTCGCCCAATAATCTTCCCAAGCGGCCCTCATCTCTGTTATCGTAGCTACTGGGCATAATGTAAATGAAATCCCATCAACTTTCATTAATTCTGTAAGTAACTTTGTAGCACATACGGCATCCACATCTAAATTTGGGATGATAAGAATTCTCTGTAAAAAAAAAAGAATACATAACTTCACCTCCTCCCTTTTAACCCCTCACCTTTCCATGTAACAGCTCATAAAATTCCCTTCTTAAATGTTTTATCAACATTTTAATGTGGGCCCTTAAGAGGAGACTACAGTCTATTCATTCATGGTATATATTTCTCTTTTTTTTTGTCTTGATGAAGAAAACCCAAACCTTTCCCTCCAACAAATTCCGAATCCCGCCTTACCTCTCTCACGTGACTTTGATCCAATTCATCCAGCTTTTGGGTGTGAGCGAGGATTATCAATTTAATAAATATGGCCTCACAAACACACGGAATCCAACAATTATTAGCAGCTGAAAAAAGAGCTGCGGAAAAAGTGTCGGAAGCAAGGAAACGTAAGGGGAACAATGGGGAGGAGGACAGCCTTTTTGACTTCTAACTGTTTTTTCAGGCAAGGCAAGAAGATTAAAACAAGCAAAGGAAGAGGCACAACAAGAGATTGAAAAATATAGAACAGATCGAGAAAAGGGTTTTAAGGAATTTGAAGCAAAGGTAAACCAAGAATGGAGGATAATAAAGGAGAGGTTAAATTTTTATTGATTTATATTCTTATTTAGCATATGGGATCAAGGGAAGATGTTGAAGCAAGGATTAATGCAGACACTGTTCAAAAAATTGAAGGGATGAAAAATCAAGTGGCAAACAGTAAAAATCAAGTTATTGGACGACTTTTGGAATTTGTTTGTCATATCGATCCATCTCTTCATAAGAATTTCCGAACTGATATGTAAATCAAGGATCTGGTAGCTTATGTAGTCAATAGTCAGTAGAATCATACATTCCAAATATCTAATATTTCAAATTAAAATATATATTGATTTGCGATAACATGGGGTTTTTATAGAGGAACTTAATAGTTGCACTCTATTTCTATTTCTTGATGAAATAATGATAATAATTTCATGGATTCCTCCACCCTTTTGCATAGTTGATGGGGTTGGGGATGAAAAAGTTGTGTTAATTGTTAACTTCCTCTTGTATTATTACACAATTCCTTTCATTTCCCATTCCTTCTTTTTCTGCCAAAGCTCAAACCTCTTCAAGTATTTACAAGATGGGGGCAGTTTGTTCCCGTAAAAATGATTTGGATAAAAAGGTGTTCCAAGTGATGCCTGGAGGAGGTTTAAGACAAGTTGGTAAGTTTTTCAAACTCTCCAGCAACAGACCCCCACTGCTGTTGAATACAAATACACTAATAGTCAGTATTTAATTTATATAGATACAAAAGTACCAGGGATTGATGCTGGACGTGCTGATGGTTATAATGACAAGGAGTAAGTACCCCCCCCCCCCCTTACTTGTGGTTTTGATCCACCACAGTGAAAATGATCAATTTATTAGTATGTAAAAAGGGCTTTGCTAATGAGGAAGTTTAGGGTTCGAGAAATTAAAGTTAACGACGATTTCAACTTTCTTGTTGCAAAACATGATGGGAATTTCTTTGCATTTGGGAGTAAATGTCCTCATTTTGGGGCCCCTTTGAAAAGTGGAGTTGTTATTGATGGATGGGTTAAGTGTCCTTTGCATGGAGCTTCTTTTAATATCAGCAGTGGTATGGGAAATATGGAATAATTGATTACAAAAGTTATTTGCAAATGGTGCAATTTAAATTTGTTGTAGGTGAGATTGAGGATAGTCCTGGTATGGATTGTATCCCATCTTATCCAGTGGTAAAAAATGACTCTGGGGTTCTAATGGTTTATCCAAATCCTTCACAATATGGGATATATACTCTCGAACGACCACTGTGTGAGATAAGTGACTCTCGAGGAGAAGTTATCATCATTCTTGGAACAGGTAACAAGGAAATGGATAAACCAGTGGAGAAAGTTATGGTTTGATTAATAATCATGAGAGTTTTTGTAGGAGCTGCTGGACTTTCTGGGGCCAAGACGTTACGTGAAAATGGATGGAAAGGAAGGGTGGTGATGATTACCAAAGATACACATTTACCATACGATAGGACAAAGTTAAGCAAAATTCTTGGTCCAACTTGGGAGGATATCAAGTTAAAAAATGAAGAATGGTTTAGAGTATGATGATCTTACTTTCATTGTATTGGTAACTTGTTATTATTACTGTTTAAACAGCAAAGGAAGATTGAAATTATGTTGAATGCTACCGTAAAATCTCTCGACTTTGCAAAGCAAATCCTACACCTAAATGAAAATGATGAGGAAATGAATTACAACAAGTTGCTGATTTGTACCGGGATGAGGCCAAGACTTTTGGAAAATTCGAAAGGCGTTGATGGGATGAATTTGAAAAACATTGTTTCTCTCTACGACCTCGAAGATTCTCAACGAATCAAACAGAAAGCAATGGGGAAAAATGTTGTGATTTCTGGATCAGGGTTTATTGCAATGGAACTACTAGGACCACTAAGCGCAGTTGCAAACAGTATTAATATTATCATGCGAGGCAAACGACCTTACGCATCAGTTCTTGGGAATACTTTGGGACGATTGATTCAACAATTGGCGAAAAAACGATTTAAGAAAAAGATTCGATTTGTGAAAAATGATGAAATCAAAATGGCCGTTGGAAATGATAAGAAGGAAATTGTCCAAGTAGTCACTCGAAAGAAAAGAAATATACCATGCGATCTTCTCATCTTTGCAATTGGAGGCGTTCCAAACACTGAATTTTTAACGGGATGTCCTTTGGGGATGGAAAAATCTGGAATAATTCCTGTCAGCACAGTAAGTCCTTATTTAATAACAGTGTATGAAAGATTTACTCATGAGGTATGGTAAATCTCGTGATGAAAAAGCTTGTTTTCATGTCCCTTCAGACATGAGATTATTTTTCGTATTATATTTTGTATTTTATTTAACCAGCCTCCAAAACCTAACATGCTTTATAACGGTTAAAAATTTACAGGGTATGCAGACGCAATATATTAATCACTACGCTGCGGGAGACATTGTCCGATTCCCGTTGAAATGTGCAATTTCAAAAACGGCTCACCTTGGTCACTGGGGAATGGCTCAAAAAATGGGAAGAGTGGCTGCAATGAATATGTTAGGACGGGATCAAGGAATTGTTGATACTGTTCCATTCTTCTGGAGTAGTGTTGCCGGAGTGAATCTGCGTTACGTTGGTATATACAACTCTATAT
This sequence comes from Paranurophorus simplex, assembly GCA_036491945.1. Lineage (NCBI taxonomy): Eukaryota > Metazoa > Arthropoda > Collembola > Entomobryomorpha > Isotomidae > Paranurophorus > Paranurophorus simplex. The sequence continues at coordinate 4,057 of JAAOWG010000733.1, forward strand.
TCTAATGGTGTTTTCAAATAATCATGTAATGACAATAATGAAATCAATTTTTTTTCTTCAGGATACGGAGAGCAGTACAATCGGTCCATTATTTTCGGAGATATTCTCAGCATGAAGTTTTGCGTTTTGTATAAAAAGGATTTTCAAATTGTTGCTGCCGTGACATGTAATTGTGATCCAATTGCAGCCCGGCTCTCTTTTGATTTACAACAAGGAAGCATTGATGATCATCCAACTTATATTACAGACGTTTTTCATGAAGCACCATTGATTGGTACAGATTTATTCGTGTAAATTAAAAAAATATTTGGATAGCCACAACAATAGTCGATTGATACTAAAGCGTTGGACCAGTTTGGAAACTACTATTTAAACGCTCAGACTTAAGCTCCCTCCATGATCATCTCAACCTTTGTTGCAAACTTATGTGATTCTTATTAATTTTTCAAAGAGGAATTTCTCCACAGTATTTATTTACTAAATTCATTACTAATAGTTAAACAGTTTGGGGAAATTTGGGCAAGGGAATTTAGTATATAAAAAAAGACTTGCAGGTCTTCAAACTTTCAACGCTACTTATTTGTTCATCAAACTCGCGTTTTGTTTGATATAAGTCAGATAATTCATCACAATTATATCAATTACGTCCCGATATCTATGAGTTAGAAATGCTATAATAAAATAATGATAATAAAAAAGAACAAACGTACAAAAAAAATTGTCAATATTTTTAGTTATGGAAAAACCCCTCAATCTGCCCCTTTTTTAGAGCGGAAATATTCCAACTCAATTGTAAACTACAGATAAATATTTTAATTTAATTTTTTTTGAAATGAAAGTAACAACGACGTTACTTCGTGGTCCAGGAAGAAATCCTCCTGTCCTTCATAAAATTCCCTTTAAAGAAATATTTCCACTTGTTCTAAGAAATGAAGTTTCAGCAAAGGGTCAAAAAATGAGTGGTAAGGGAGTACAAAAGGTTCCCAATTTTTTAGAGGTTTATCTATTTAGATGTTTCCTGTCTTCAAGAAATGGCTGTAATGTTTGCATGTATGAAAAGAAATGAATTTAAAGAGGTCAAATGTACATCTGAAGTAACCTCTTTTTTAGCCTGTTATACTCAAAGCATTGTAATATTCATTGATTCCTACCCCAACATCCCCTAATCCATTGTTTTCTTTTCTTCCTTTGTTCTAGGAAAAGAAAGCGGAGATAAAAAAGCGTGAAGCATCAGGACAAATGGCTGTTGGTCGAAATCCTCGAGACTTGACTCCGAAACAGCTGACGACATTGTTACAAAAATATCCACAATATAATATAAAAAGATAAAATAATTTGTTGAAAGCCTAGTCAATTTAGTCATGATTGAATAATAATATGGAAAGGGGAGTTTTTTTGAGAAAAAAAGGCCCTCATAATGGTTTCTTGTTTCCCCATGAGGCCCCAATTTGCGGGAATGGTTTTTACTCAAGAATAACAACTGCTGTGTGTCTAAGGATGGAAAAATTACCAAAACTCCTTCCCCTCACTATGGCTAATAAAAGACTTTTAAAAGTGGCGATTGTGGGGTTACCCAATGCTGGAAAAAGCACTTTAATCAATAATATACTCTCCCTTAATGTAAGGCCTTTAAAATTTAGTTTACAAGTCATTGATTGTGAATCCCTTCCCAGGTTTGCCCCGTCTCCAAAAGGGTCCACACCACAAGGATTAATCAACAGACGGTTTATCTTCAAAATGAAACTCAAATCGTCTTTGTGGACACACCCGGCTTGGTTAATGTCAAAGAAATCAAAAAGTAACTCCAAACGGATTGAATTGTACAATTCCTACTAATGCCTTTTTTTCATATATCAAGATTTGGGTTTCCAAGAGATTTTATATTTGGTCCAGAAGCATCCGTGAGAGCCGCAGATGTTGTGGCCGTTATTCATGATTTGTCCAATGCTATCACAAGAAATAAATTGGATTCAAGAATTAAGGGATTGTTGGGGAAATTTGAAGACAAGAAAGCAATTCTCATTTTAAATAAGGTTCAAAAAGTAGAATCAAATGTAGGAATTTATGAGTATAATCCAATATCCTGTAGGTTGATACCTTGAAATCTAAAAGAGCCTTGTTGGACACTGTTAGAATATTAACGTCAGGAGTTGTGGGTGGGAAGGAGATTCCATTGAAGAAATCTCATCCCCTTCGCCTTACAGAAGAAGCCAAATACATGGAAATGGAGAATATTTTAAATAGAGCAAGATTACGTAATAATCAGAGGACTGGAGTTAAGAAGAATAGCAGCACAACCTTTTTAGAAGATGAAGTAAAAGAAGGTAATCACATTCAAACGAGAGTAGTATATTTTATGATTTTATCTCTCCCCCCCCCTTTTTTACACAGGAATACATTTGCATGGTTGGCCAAAATTTCAAGACGTATTTATGATCTCTGCTTTATCCGGAGATGGTGTCAATTTGATAACGGTATTAAGAGCGGCCAACTGGGCCAACTTTAATATTTAATAATTCCTTTTGCTTTAGGATTATTTAATTGCCAATGCTTCTCCCTCCGAATGGAAATTTGGTCCTGATTTTTTAACTGACGTTCCTCCCAAAGAACTTGTAGTTCGTATTTTTAAATCCTTATTATTGGATAATCTCCCACAAGAAATCCCCTACAGGGTAGATCCCATAATAGAATTTTGGGAGGAGACCCCTAAAGGTAACATCATTTATTATTGAAATCACCCAAAACCTTTGAGTTCCAGGGCTAAAGATGGTTGTAAAACTAAATTGTCCTAACAATCGTTACATTGGACGAATCCTAGGAACCCAAGGGGCAGTTATAAAGTATTTAACAGAAGAAGCTGAACGTATTTTAAGTAACTTGTTAAAATCCCCTGTAGACTTGGTTGTGGAACTATTGATAGTGAAACAAAATAAGTCATAAGATTTATCCAATAAAAAAAGGTTTACCTTCAAATATCCTGATTGACACACGCATTCCATACCGGTTTCATGAGTAGAGAACGGATTGAGGGAAATTTAATTCTTTAGTTCAATCCATCAGACCACAATTCATAATACAAAATCTATTTAATTATTAAACAATGTGAGAAACTTGTCATTGTTGTCTTTTAGACGACGAACAAGACTCATGCAACCCCGCAACGGTTTTTAATAAATCAAGTGATACTCCCTAATTTAAAGGTAACACCACCACCATGGACTGTATGTTTAATTATACGATAGTGTAGGCTTTTAGTAGGATACGTTATAATTAAACTGTAAGAGTCCTCATTAAACATTTCACTGGTTATTAATAGTTTTTTAGTAAGGAAAGAGGAGTAGTAACACTAGTAAGTAAGTTGTGTGAATATGTTGACATTAGTTCATCCATAATTAAATTCTAATCAATAGCATGAGTCATGATGGGTACATCAAAAAAAGGGTTTTGAATTTAAAGCTTCATTCCTTCTTTGCAGGATGTACTGATTTGGAGTTTGTACAAAAGTAAAGAAACAATGTCTGCAGCTATCGGAGCTTTTATAACCTATGCACTTGCATCCGCCTTTTTTTGGCACTATCCACATTTACTGCATAAGAAGAAACGAGTAGGATTTAGTGCTGCTCATATAAGCCATCGTGGGGGTACGGGTTGATGGGACAAGGGGTCCCCAAGGGCTTTTTTTTTAATTCTTGTTGTTTTTCAGGCTCAGCTGAAGGATATGAAAACACTATACGTGCCTTTCAATCTGCAATTGACAAAGGGACCGAAATGTTGGAGCTTGATGTTCGTTTGACCAAGGATGACAAAATTGTGGTTTTCCATGACTCTGATTTACTTAGGATGGCTGGAAAAAGTATTAAAATTTGTGATATAGAGTATGAGAAATTGCCATATTTATGCAAAACTGTTCCAATCGATACCATTCCAGGTGAGTCGTAGACAATCAAAAAGAGAAAGTAAGGATAACATTGGGATTTTAGGGAAATGTTTTTCTGATCCAAGCTGGCCTGAGGAGGATAGAAAAATTCCATTGTTAAGTCAAGTTCTTAGCCGATTTCCAACCATCCCTATGAATATTGATATCAAAGACAACAATGATAAATTAATTGAAAGCGTTGTAAAACTTTTGGAAGAATATAAAAGAAAGGAATTAACAGTTTGGGGCAGCTTTAATAATCGCGTTTGTAAAAAATGCTATGAAGTTGTAAGCTCAGTTATTTATTTAAAATACTTATAATTGTATTTTAAACGTTGATTTTAGGGCCCTGAAATCTGTCTCTTCTTCTCCGCTAAAAGAGTTTTTATCTTAATTCTCTTTACTGTACTCGGAATATTGCCTTTTGTTCCAATAAAAGAAACACATTACGAAGTATTTCTCCCATTTTCACTTAAACGGTAACTTTGTAAATATTTTGTAAGAACCCTAAATTTAATAATGCTTATTTTATAGTCGACGATTGCAGCAAGCAGGAGAACTTTCATTGTCAGAGAAAATCTTACTTTGGGTGTGTGAAACATTTCTTACATGTAAACCATTAATTTCTCATCTAAAGCGACGTGGAATACATGTAAGTTATAAACAAGCTTACATTTGTTGCTACAGTTTTATATTTTTGCGGCATTGATTCAGGTTTACTTTTGGGTTTGCAATGCTGAGGATGAATTCGTCTTGTGCAAGTCGATGGGCGCTACAGGGATTATGACAGATGAACCAACCAAACTGAAAATATTTTTAGATGCCCACAATAATTCCAATGATATAACCATGAGGCCAACTCCATAGAATGTGTTCATCACAATTACTATTATTAATTATGGGTGCATTTTTATTCATTTGATTTGGCCAGAGCCCTCATTGCTTGCTACACAAATGTTTTAATAAATTTCTTTCTCACCTATGGATGTGATACTGGAAGGAAACAATCGCTTTTCGATAACACTTATTTTACACAGAGTATTCGTCAACAAAATCGGTTCATAAAGGACTAAACTACGCTTTAATCACAAAGTACATGCATAAGCTATAAGTTTAACGGTCCTCTAGCGATGTTTGCCCTATTAGCCAAAAACTACAAAAAATTACTGCTTTCGATTTTTGCTAATATGTATAATAATTATTATTAATTATCCAAATTTACTAAATCAAAAATCTTGTTCAACGTTAGGTAGCATCTCTGCCTGCTTATTGTGAAAATGTAATCTTACATAATATTGGCTGCAATTGCAAATGGGAAATGTAAATCCTTTATTCTGTTTATGATTTACGTCATGAAAGGACATGTTTTGATTCATTTAGACAAACTGACTAGCTTTCAATATTGTATTATATGTTTTATATTACTATACGGCAAATGCTTTAATTTTTTACAGAAGGATAAATTTCTATGAAACTTGTAATACATACTAGATCTTTTAATCAAATATAAGATCATGTTATTTTTAGCGTCCCATTAGAATAATGTAACATTATGGGAAAATGAGACTCTTCAATATAGTCGAGTGTACAATGTCAAGTAATCCACAAATAAATGTCTCTAAAACATACTTTTTACATGTCTCTGGTTTTTGAATTGACTTTAAAAATCATGGTATTGCCTCATGTCGTTAGTCAGGGTCATTTCATATTGATCCCCACTTAGATCTCTAAGGAGTGGATCCAATTGTCGGGAACAAATTATGCGGCCAGGCATCATTTCTTATAAAAACTATTTGGAATTTGGCCAATATTTTTTCCTCCTAGTCTTGAATAGGATTCTTGATGATGATACTCTTTTTGAAAGCCACCCTGAACCTCTATTGTCCCACATTTGTTATTTGCATTTTGGTTTTCGGCTTTCAAGAAATATTTAAAAGACTCAATTTTTTTATCACTTTTAATCTCAAATGAAATGTGCGTTATATAAATCTATTTAAAAAAACAGGATGGGAGCTATCCACTAATTATTTTAAGGTCTTAAAGATTGTAAAAAGGATATCAACAGTTCTATTGTATAAAGGACTCAAGATGTATTGACTTTATTAAAATGAAGATAGTTCATCACGTAAACTAAATTATTCTAAAATTCTATAATACACAAGATTGAGATTATAGAGATGGGGTATCTATTAAAATGTTTATATCTATGTATTTATAGATTTTTTTTGATTTGTCTCGTTCCATTATTTTTAAGTGTTTTTTCGGGAAATCGGGAAATCCCTTTAATAACAATAACAGTCATTCAATTGTTATAATAATTATTTAATAGTTGCATCAATCATGTAACTTAATGTTTTATTGAGTATATTGTAATTTACACATCTTTAAGCTTGCAAAATATCACCATGTTGGTAATGAACATACGATTAAATCCATATGCTCATTCTTACTCTTGCTGAGTCTGAATGTTAAAGTCGTTGTGATGATTCTAAGACGTCCTAGAATCCTCATAGCGTTGTACTAAATACTTGCAAAGACTTCATGATCAGTTCGTCCTGTAATTAAAAGTTTGTTTTTTTAAACAGCATCCATTTATCCTTCTTGAAAGAGACGAATATGTATACATACATATGTATATAGACTTGTATTATAGGGAAAAGAGCTTTCACTGAGGAAAAGTTTAGATCTCTCAAGTAAGAGGATTGGATTAGAAAAATTCCCTGATTTTGAGGTTTACTTTGGAATTAAAGTGGATTTGGATCTTGGTAGAAATGTGAAACTTTGGAAACTTGTTTGCACTGCACAATGTGTAAAGAAGGACAAATTTTTAAAGACTAACTTTTAAGCAGGATTCAAGAAACTCCTCGATTGTCACAATTCCATCCCTATTGATGTCAAATTTTGAAAATATCTTATCCACGTGGTCTCTTGTTTTACGATCCTCTGCTTGAGCTTGCTGCAAATTAAAAGTAGAGTTTAGTTGCAATTGCAAGTAAAAGAAATGTAGTGAAAGTTGAGATTTTATTAATCAGAGGCAATAATACGGAAAAGGTGTTAATTTGTAACATTTACATAGATTAATCCAAGCTAATAAACTAAAAATGAAGATTAATATTTATTTATATTCACAAACCTGTTTGGATACACCTACGAGATCATGGACTGCTGTAACGATATCGAGAAGCTCACGTTTCGTTATAAATCCATTTCCATTTAAATCATAGAGTCGGGAAAATATCCATTTAAGTTTATCACGACTAGAACCCCGAAGAAGTGTTGACAACGTTAGCACCATATCCTACACAAGAGAAAAGAAAAAAAAACTGTTGCATTTCCATTCATAAGCTCGTTAACACCAACTTTTTTGTCTAATGCCATAATCCTCAAACTTTTGAATTTTATTACTATCTCATTATCACATTGTTACTGTAAACGTAAACAAAATATAGGAATGGTAAGTGAAAGTATTCATGGAATGATAATGATGTAACTAGACAAAATTGTTTACATTCCAAGTTTATACAGAAATTCTAAATATTATTTTATACCTTAAACGTTATAGCTCCGCAACTTGTAATATCAAAAGCTTTGAAGACTAAACGAGCATACATGGATGAATCTGCAAAGGAAAAAGATTTATTTATTCAACTATTTAATAAATATTCCTTTCGCCCAGGGTTCATGGGTCCTAAATATTTTAAACCCTCAATCACCTTAGAATGAAATTAATGGTGTGTTCAAGGAAGTTGTTTTAAAGTGTTTAAACTTTTAAGGTCATCTATTTAACCACCAAATCCTTCCATAAACATGAAAGGATGACGTTGATCGCAAAAGGAAATCGAGACTTGGCTCTTTAAGAAGGGGCTAAAATAAAAGCATCCTCAAGTGGGTATTTAGTCAAGTTTACAGAGATTTTTGTTTTTACTCCAAAACGATTTTAACTCTAAACCTCTAAACTATAAGTG
>JAAOWG010000734.1:0-11929 GCA_036491945.1 Paranurophorus simplex
ACTTATCACAGCACCATTCCCTTTATGTCTGAAAGAAAAAAATAAGAAATAAAATGAAAAAGAATGTATAGTCAAGTATTTAATAAATACCTCCAGACAACGGCAGGAAATCGTCGAGCACTTCTAAAGCACGCAACTTGTTCTAATTTTTTCTTATCCATGACACACGGAACGATAATGTGTGTAGGGTAAGAGCTACAAAGCTCGTAGTCTTTATTCTCATCAGAGACTCTCCATGGCCCTTGGATGTTAAACTCCATCCTCTTAACCTCAGCATCAAAACGTTGTTTTGGGGTTGGAAAATTTGGAAGATCTAAGCCCAAATGTGCCTTTACTTCTTCACTTCCTTGGAGTGACTTGAAATTAAAGGTAAAAGCAAAACTGTCTTCAATTTTTTTTGTGGGGGATATGGCAGCTTGGATTTTCTTCAACATTTCTAATGCAGCCTCATTGTTTGGAAATGTGCACCTTATGCACCGAGCATCTTTGCAGTTAAAGTGCAAAAAGAATATATCACGGGATTCCACGGATTCAATAAGTCCTAGTGCTAGATTGTACGCAGCACCCTTCGTCTGAAGGAACAGTCGATAATTGGTGAGGATAAGGAGTCCATTATCAGATACTTCAACTTTATGTTCTAACTCTTCTCCACAAATTAGCACAAAAGGTAGGTTAGGAGGATTATTGGCATCTGCATCTGTGGCACTACTACTGCAAGTTGAGGTTGATGAAGATGTTGATGGAGATGATGATGATGGTAGATGATACTCTGTACTTTGTACACAAGGAGAAAACCCCACCACCTCTGTAGAAGCACCCTTTAACTCTCTAAAGTTAACCAGTTGATTATTTTGGTGATGTGAGCTGAAATCATCGGAAGGAACTTTCATTGAGGAGGAGAAGCCGTCCGGAGGAGGATTTGTGGGTTCCTCACTGTTGGTCATTGTATACAACACTTATTTGGAAGTATTCACCCTCCGGGCCATATTCAGTTGTTCTTTCAATTCAATTAAGTGAGCCGTTGAGCTATCAAGAGAGGAAAACAGTATGTAGTAAATAAATCAAATAGAACAAAGTCCCGCAAAATGTTATCAAATATCATTTAAATCAATCCTTATCAATTCCTCGTAGATAGTCTCCTGTCTCAATTGACATTGATTTGATCTCTACATTTTTGGATCAATCTCTCATGCATGCATGGTCACTACTATATGTTGTACACTATTTGATTAGCAGTAAACAAGTTAATAAACTAGAGGCTAATCAATGAGATACAAATGTTTATCCTTGAGACAGGTGCATTTCCTTGAGAACTTTATAGTTTTAGTCTAATTCCAGTCACTCCTCTCTGAGTCAAGGTTATAATGAATTTAGGGAGAATCAAGACTTGATGAAATATTTACAATCTCTGCCAATTCACCCAAACTCCAACTGCCACAAATGTCATTCACACGATGGCTGCTGGACGTTGGGATATAAAGCTGAATTTTTGTCAACAAGCCTTCATTCCCATGCTTTGAACAAAATAAAAAAAGATTGGCCTGATTATATTTATAATTAAGCCCAAAGCAGAAGAAGCTTTGTAAGATGACTAATATAAATATTGATTCCCTTCTCAAAACATGTTTTAGTTAAAGCTAGCCCCAAGAAAAGATAATTATGTGGGATGATGGACAATACAATGTAGAGGATTGGGTGATGAAATGAATCATAATTGGAGAAACTTTCAACTTGTCTACAGAACGTGCTGGCTTCTCATAATTACTGATTGTCCATTAAACTAACCACAAATGGACTCACAAGTTCTAACCTCATAAGAAGGACTTAACATGTCAGGGCAGGGACAACATCACATCACACACAGAGTTAAAGTTCAGTAATAGTACACAAGTATTTAGGCGTCTTTGAATTTCAATGATTCACATGTCTGCTTTCATGATATTTGATACGTTCACAAAATATTTGAGTCTCACATTCCATTAAATCCCACAACTACCAAGGGATTGGGAGTCAAATCACGAGGCGTTTTTAGATCAACAAAATAATTGCTCAGCTCAAATGAAATAAATTCCAAAGTGAATCACAACACTTTAAGATTTCTCTCTTGACATATAAAGATGCAGCTCTAGGGGTTAAGGATGTTTATTTTTAATTCAGCTTCAACTACCCGGGAGAGAATAATGAAGGGAATCCAGTTGTTTACATTAAAAAACATACAGTCTTCCACAACCTGATGAAAAAATACGCAATAATCAGTCTCAACTTAAAATGAGGCAAAAATAAGAGTAACTCTCCATTTCTTTGGAGGATAACAAAAACTGGTGAGTTGCAAACGGTACATTAAAGTATTCCTTCTTTGTCTGAGACACAACAAAATGTTAGCACAATTAGAGCCTCTTTGCGGCTTCCTTCATCCGCTAAACACAGTTAAAATAAATTAGAAGGAAAATGAAGTTATGTACAAGTTTGTTTAGACTTGAATTGTTCATTTGTTTGACCAATTGAGGGGGAAGAGGTTGGAGCTTAGCTTCAACTTGTAATTTACCTCGTACATTAAAAAAACCAGCAGAGCAATGAAATGAATGAATTGAGGAGGAGATTGAGTATTTACTAATCTCTTGAATTGCTAATTGAAGAAACAATCTGATTGTTTGGCTCCCTATATCGGTCAGGGTGAGATAAAGGTCAACAATTGAAGGAAAAACAAGTCTGCTCCTGCTGGATTTTATGGAATCATTGAGGGAATTAAAATTGCTCATGTTTATAAAACCATCTCCAATTTAGGAGAATTCCTTTTCTTTTTGTTGTTGGTAAATAAATGGATTAGTTAGGCTCCCCTTTTGCCACCACGTTTTCCTCACCCCTAAAAGTACCCTATGAAACCGGAGTTGATGTCCACACTTTAGCCACCTCCAGATTTTTGAGTTACAAATAAATTAAAACATCTTACTGTTATTTTGGGGTCCAATTCCTTTTTTTTTTATTTGCTAATTTAGAAATTTGCCAGCTGAACTGAACTAGAAGTGAATCGTAGTAAAACATAAAGAGAGAGAGAGAGAGAGCCACAAAAAAATATTTCACCTTAAAAAATATATGAGGAGGAAAAGGGGTTGTTCATATGATCCCAATGCCATCCTCCCCCATCAACCCATCCACCTCTGAAATCAATGAGGAGGTGGGTCCTTAAGGGATCAAAGTCCATTTAAAATAATACTAGGAATAACCTTGAATAAGGTAATAGTTGGGTATGAATAGATGTTGAAGGACTCCCCTCAGCCTCTCACATGTAAAATGGTTGAAAGGGGGCAGAGGGGGGGAGGAGGGGGTTAGGTTAGGATATCCAAATATATATCACCCTACTCCAAACAAAATAAATTGCCCCTCAACAAAAAAAGATAAGTTCAAATTGTTCACAATTGGTTCACAAATTGTTCATGCAAGCCATGAACTAATCTTAAGTTGGAAAAATGGAGAAAGTGGCTCAAGTTTTTAAGGACCGGTAACAAGGGACCCTCTGGAGAAGAGTAAGATAACATCTTATATTCTAATGGAATGAAAGGATGGGTGGGGTTAAGGAACAAAAAGTAAGGAAAACAATTGAGAGATTGGAAAATTATGAATGGTTTTCTAGGAACAATGAGGAGGAGGAGGATAGACTAAAAAAGGATTGATGTCAAAAGGGGTTTTTAATTCCTATGGATCATTCTAGTTTTGGGATGAAAGATGAGGTTCAGGATGAATCTTCCTCTGGTGGGAGCAGCCCCTTTCATTCTGCAACTGAAGATCCACCACACCCCCAGGACACAAATCCTTTACTCTTAAAGAACCCTCTGCATACATCAATGTTCCATAAATTTATTGCCCAACGACCTCATCTTGGATATTTTAGAGCAAAGCCTCAAGAGGTGGAAGAATCAGATCAAGAGGACAAACTTGAGGGAGACTTAATTGTTGGGAAAAAAGCGTCATGCTCCGTTGGAATATTGCTGGCTGGAGTGTCCTGCATCTTCTTTGCAACAAGTGCGTTAATTGTTAAAATAAGTGTGCTACATCCAATGGAATTGCTGTTTGCAAGAGGCTCTCTACAAGCCCTGTTTATAGCTCCAATTGTAATCTCAAGTGGAAATAGTTTTGTAGGACCTCAAGGGTCTCGATCCCTTCTCCTTGCTCGTGCAGTGCTAGGAGCCGTCTCCCTCATTATGAGTTTTGCATCAATACATTTAATACCGCTGGCGGATGCTGCTACTTGTATTTTTACCAGTCCCGTATTTGTCTCACTATTTGCATGCTTATGTTTGGGGGAAATTTGTTCGTTGTTTGATGCTGCAATGATACTTTGTACGTTGATTGGGGTGGTATTGGTGTCACAGCCCAGCTTTACGGGCTTGTCATCCGGCTCTTTGAGTAATGTAGTGGGGACATTTTGTGGACTCCTTGCAGCCCTTTTAACAGCCCTAGCATTCATCCTTTTAAGACAACTCAAACACGTTCATTACTCTGTAACAGTGTTTTGGTTTAGTGTGGTGTTAGCAGCGTTTGGGGCCGTGCTTACCATTGTTTTTGATGGATTCACTCTCCCAATGAGATGGCAAGATTTGTTGGATTGTGGGGGGATAGGGATTTGTGGATTTTTAGGCCAGATCCTACTCACAAAAGCATTACAGTTGGAGAATGCTGGGCCCTGTGCTGTGGCCAGAACGTTGGACATTGTTCTCGCTTTTTTCTATCAAATTACGCTTTTACATGATACACCCAGTTGGTTGAGCTATTTGGGAAGTTTCCTTGTGGTATCTTGTGTTCTTATGACTGCTCTTAGGAGATGTTATAGAGAGAATAATAAAGGAGGAAATCCAACAAGGACTGCTAGCTATTTTAGAGCTAATAATGTAAATGATGGTGCATGAGTCAAAGTATCTACAAAATATTTGAATAATAATAATAATAATAAATTTTGAATTATACAAAATTGTAGTTTTTTTATCCCTCTTTTTCTCACTTTGATTCGGCGAGCTTGGTTGAAGATTTTCATGCTTATTTTGTAATTGCATAATCTTGCTCAACCCACGCCTTGATTCCAGATTTGATGGAGGATGGGTGTCGTCAATTAATAATCTGATTTATCTCATGTGTGGGTTACTACTGACCTTGGAGAATGCAAAAAATTGGTTTAAATTCCAAAGTTTTTCAGATCTCACCCCCACACTAGAATTGTGTTAAAGAAACCATTGTCATGTCCATTGCATCCTATCAAAATCCCCGTGGGATTATCAATCAGAAATGATTTCAACAAAAAATATTGTATAATCTTGCGCTGGACTGGAATGCATTTCTATCCTAGAATTAGACCAAAATAGAATCCAAGACTTTTCAATCCTTCAAATATTTAACATTATTTTGGAACTCCAAGGACAATTTAACAAGGTGGGACTGGAATGTAGTTTTACGTGAAATCATCCAATCAATCTTTAAAAATAATCTTTAACTGTATCCACTCTTCCAGAAAGTAGTTGCAGAATGTATGCACCTACAAATTTCCTGTTTTCTCTTCTTGCTCCATTTCTCAAGATGAAGGAAAGATGTACAAAATTAATGAGTTGTGCTAAAACCAGAAATTAACGGGCTGATGATTTTAATTAATTGCATACAACTTGAGACAGGAGGAGTTGTGAACTTCCCATTTGTTCATTTTTTCAGAAAACAAATGAAAACATTTTTTGCACAAGTAACTCCAGTTTGGGCTACGCAGCATGTGCAAATGATGACCATGGCAAATAAGTCTCAATCATCTCATTACTAAATAGTAGAATCCTTCTTCACAAATCATTCATTGGATAGTTCTTCTTCTCACCCTTTGCTTAGTCATATAAATAGGATAAGATCTCTAAACAAGCGAATAGTAGCCAGTTGACCCTCTTCCCTTGAACAATTAAATTTATCACTATAAATCTTTACAGTTTGTGGCTGCAGATCCAAGAGGATTTAAAGTTTTTTTTTACGTCTGCTTCAGTCTTGCTTTTGGAATCGGAGGCTATATAGTACAAATAAAAGGTAAGGTTTTAATTCGATTTGGAAATCTCGAGACTTTCTTGAAAAATTCATAAAGGAAAGTGAAATTCTCAAGTAAGTAGATTAGATCCACTTTTGCAATGACGTAGGTCAGCATTGGTCACTCATGAAATTGAAATTATTAGTATTTAGTATTCATCTCAAAGCTTCCAGAATTTGGGGGAAAACCTCTAAACATGCATGACGTAATTTCAATAATTTATATTTATGCAAACCCAAGATCTCAATAGGCATTAATTAATTTGATGTGGGTGTGTGATGCAAATCGACAAAAGCGTCGAACCTTCTTCATTTTTTTCTGACATTTCCATAAATGAAGATTGTAATCGCCCAATCCCTACATGTGCAAGGAAGGTCATATGCTAATAATTTTTACGAGCACTACTTACAACCTATTCAATTCTTTGGATCAAAGTTACAGGAAACATGATGATGATGATGATACAAACAGCCGTCCTCCTGACCCTTGTGGCCCTTGTACATTCTAAAGCTCAATATGGTAAACAATATATGGATAATCTCCTTTATTGCCTTTCCTTAACCCAATTAATGTCAAACCATGCAGAATTAATTTGGGTAGTGGTGATAATAAATGTAGACTATTTTGCATTAACTTTGGGATATTGATGCATTTTTGTTGCTGAAGACTAATTCGGGTAATATAATATCTCATCCCTCCTCTTGTTGTCTCAAGGAGTAATGAGGAAGAAATATTTAAATGTTACAGCTTCTTCATCATTCATTGATCCCTGCATCCCAAGTCCTTGTGGACCAAATTCACAATGTACAGTAAGAGGAGATGGGACGGCAGTTTGTAACTGCATCCCTGGAACGTTCCCTAAACCTGATACAATCACGGGTTGTGGTCCTCAATGTGTTTATGACCATCAATGTCCATTCAATCAGAAATGCTTGCATGGGAAATGTACACCCTCCTGTAATCCTAGCCCTTGTGGGATAAATGCGGGTAAGGCTGGGTTAAAAATAGAAATATAATGCTCATTCAACAACAACTTTAGAGTGTGAGGCAATCAACAACAAAGCAGGTTTGTTGGATTTATAGCAAAAAAAAACATTCATGCCCAACGCTTTATTTTAGTTTGTCGTTGTCCAAGGGGTTATGAAGGGGATCCATTGTTTCAATGTCGACAACAAGCTTCCATTTCCAGAGCTATAATTTCTCAACCACCCCCACAGTAAGGAAATGCTTAATTTAGACAAAAAAACAACTTGATTTAATTTCAGAGTTATTCGTGCTCATGATCCCTGCAACCCTTCACCATGTATGCTTTTTTATAAGTTTAGACCCACTTTTGGCTTTATTCATAATTCTTTGTAATTTCAGGTGGAACGAGTAAGTCCCTTCCCTTTTTTAAAGTTTTATATTCACTTTCAAACTCAAAGATGCTGAATGTCGTCAATCTGGGGGGGATATAAGTAGAGCAATTTGTACTTGTCCAAGAGGACATTTTGGAAATCCTCAGAGTTATTGCAGACGTGGAGAATGTTCTGGTATAACCACAAAGTCTTTTTCCAGGTTTAACATTTTGTTACAGCAAATGATGAGTGCCCCTCATTCCAAGTTTGTCAAGATTATAGCTGTGTCAATCCATGTACTAAAGTTTGTGGAACGGTAACAAAGGAATTAAAAGTTAAAATCCATTTTAATTGAGTTCCTTTAAGAATGCAAATTGTGAAGTTCGTAATCATGTAGCAACTTGTTCTTGTCCAGCAGGACATACCGGAGATCCTGCAACATATTGTCGACGATATAGTCCAAGTTTGTCATGAAAACTACATAACTTTTGCAACAATTAATGCCACAAACAAATCGTTCTGCATGGCTTCCAAAATTTCCTCTTCAAAGTTTAACCAACTTTTTTATATTTCAGATGAACTTTGTGAGCCTAGCCCCTGCGGAAGAAATACTGATTGCAGAGTTGAAAACAACAGGGTAACCATCAACGTCTGCATTCAAAATTTAACTTTTAATTTTTAGGCAATTTGCAAGTGTAAATTGAGTTACATTGGAGATCCAATAACTGGCTGTCGTCATGAATGTGAAAGCGGTAGGAAATTTACAGAGCTTCGTATTTTTTAGGATTTTTTTTATTAGACTACGACTGTGGAAGTGGAGAAGGATGCAAAGATTTTAAATGCAGAAATCCATGCATCAACGCTTGTGGAACTTATGCCAGTTGTGAAGTATGATTTATTTAGGTTTATTACTTTGTACTTATTTTCATTTATAGGTTATCAATCATCGGGCAGTTTGTAAGAGCTCCAATCTTATATAATGTTAAACCAATATAAATAATTTGGGGGGTTTTAGGTACTTGTCCTAAGGAGTATTTAGGAGATCCTTACAGAGGGTAATGTTTTTATTTTACACCTTTAAAATTTATTTATATTCCTCTCTTCCTTCAGGTGCTTCCCTGAATGTACAACTCATGCTGAATGTCCCGGAAATCGGTATAAAGATGAAGTTTACTTTTCACTCAATCACTTTCATACTTTTTCCAGAGCTTGTATTGGTTTAAGATGTGGAGACCCTTGTGAAAATGCATGTGGATTAAATGCTGAATGCAGAGTGGAGCCTAGTACCCACAAAGCAATTTGCAGGTGAAGGGATTCCAGTCAAAACATTTCAAACGTTTTCTTTCCAGTTGTCCAAAGGGTTGGCTAGGACATCCGTTTCAATCATGTCGAAGATCAACTCCAGGTCGGAAATGATTTTGAAAAAAATATATATATTAACTATTAACTCTATTAATAATACCAAATAAATGATTTAATTAACAACCACCACTAATGTACTTATTACTCATTTTAGTAGCATGAAAGATTAAAAAATATTTTAAAAATATTCTAGAGGATCTTTGTCAACCTCAAAACCCTTGTGGACAGAGTAAGTATAAAAAACACATTCCATAAGTTTGTTGATAATCTGGATTTTTATCCAGATGCTATTTGCACCCCTGGACATGACAACACTGGAAGGGAACGTCCTGTTTGTACCTGCCCTACGGGTGAGTACTTACTTAGACTAACTTAATTAACTCGTAATTTTAGGATACTTTGGAGATGCTTTGGTACATTGCCGTCGTGGAGAATGTGCCTCAGATTCTGAATGTTCCAATAATAGAATTTGCAACAATTTTAATTGTGAGATAAAATCAACCTTGTTAATAAATGTGTTATGAAGCTCTGAATCTGGTTAGGTGTTGATCCCTGCATTGGAGCTTGTGGAACGAATGCAAGATGCGAAGCAAGAAATCATGGAGCCGTATGCAGGTAAGAGATGGTTGACTATTTATGGTTAATTCCTCATAACAATTGTACTCAGTTGTCCACCGGGTTATCGAGGGGACCCTTCTTCACAATGTTCCTTTGACCCTGTTCGAGCAAAGAGGAAAACTGAAGAAAAACTTGAGACATCCAAAAAAGAGTAAAAATATTCAGCACATTCAACATTTCTTTTTAAACTGAGCTTAACTTTGGGAATCTTTCGGAAAATGGTTTTTAAATTTTGGAAATAAAAAAAGTTACATCCAAAATACTCTATTAAATTTACCTCAAAATTAAAGCCTTTTCAAAGAGATGGAATTCACAGCTCAAGAGCTCTGGAACTCTTTCTGTTGTTGCCACACAGATTACAACTCAAGCTGAAGGTAATTATTAGATGTGAGTTGACATTTTATACGTTTATTCAGATTTATGATCATTCATCACTCTACATTACATAATTACTATTCTAAATTTTTAAGCAAATATTTAATATTTATGATCTTTGACAAATAAATCTTTTGCTGCTGCTGCACCAACAACTGTTCCAGAAACATATTTTCCAAGGGAGGCTTCACTATCAGCCTAAAATTAATTTAAATCATTTTTCCTGTTAGGTCTTCCTATAAAAAAAGCCAACACCAGTAACAAAGGGGGATTAGAGTGTGTTAGTAGAAATGCATTAAGTTTGGTTAGGAGCAAGTAGAACCAAAAAATACCAACCAAAAAAAACTATTAATGAGGAACTATGAGAGGAACTAGTAGGTGTGAACTTTGACGAAATTGCTTTTACCCCCAGCCAAGCTAGGGATACTTCCAGCAACGTATTTTCCAGTAGATGCCAAACCGTTGGCCTAATTTATTGTTAGCAAAATTTTAAGGGAATTATTTAAAAGCAGGAGAGGGTAGGGTGTTTGAACCTTACCTTTGCTCGCTTAAGAAGCTCATCTTGTCCAGCTTTAACGTTCTCAACCTTACCACCCCAAGCTTTCAAAACGGATGCCTATAAAAACACATTACAAAAAAAAATTTTCCAAATCTAAGAGTGGAGTACCTGAAGAGCACGTCCAAAGCTGAAAGTAAGAGCCCACGGTTTCTTGCCAGGGAAGCAATTTATGGCATTCAAATGAACGGATGCATCTTCCTCAGATTGTCCACCAGATAAGAATGTTACCCCAGGAACTGCAGCAGGCATTGTTCTACGAAGAGCAGTTACAGTTGCACAAGCAACATCCTCTGGGGAGTAATTTGTTGCACAAGATTGGCCTGCAGTGACCATATTTGGCTTTAACAACGTCCCCTCCAAAAACACGTGATGATCGTTAAGAGCCTTGTAAACAAAGGCAAGAACAGTTTCTGTTACTTTTTGGGCTCTTTCTAAATCATGATCCCCGTCAGGAAGAACCTAAAACAAGGAAACACGTGATTTCCAATCAACCAAGCCTGTTTTTTCTTCATTCTCACCTCCGGCTCAACAATTGGAACAAGTCCATTTTGTTGACAGATTGCAGCATATCTGGCCAACACATTTGCATTCTCAAGAATTGCTTGATAACTTGGGGTATTTTTCCCAATTGTGAGCACAGATCTCCATTTAGCAAATTGACACCCATCCTTCTTGTACTGAGCACAACGTTCACTCAGTCCATCCAGTCCTTGAGTCGTCGTTTCATTCTCAGAACCCATAAGGGCAACCGTCCCGGTGTCCACTTTAATTCCTGGAATAATCCCTCGTTCTTGAATCAACTTTACAAGGGGTGTTCCATCATCGGATTTTTGATAAAGCGTCTCATGAAAGAGGATAACACCCGAGATGTAATTTCCAATCTCTTTATCCGTTGTAAAGAGGAGTTGACGATATTTACGACGGTTATCCTCCGTATTTTCAACACCAATGTCCTTGAGACGTTTTCCCATTGTTCCAACGGATTCATCCGCAGCCAAAATCCCTTTTCCAGGTGCAACAATTGCATCTGCAATCTCCTTTAATTCCTTTTGCAAGGATGGGGATGGGTAGTTGAAATAAGTTGTCATTTTCCTGCAAGAATAAAGCTGTATTATTTTCTCACCGACATACATACACCACATCAATGGATGCTTAGAGGCGAGGGGTACAAATATAGCTCTAATTATCATCCACTCTCAGCCTTCTCTTGGCTATTCTACGAAATTAACTCTTTAAATATCAACATCTACATGTTCAATGCATTGGCCATCTTATATATGTCATTTGATCCTTCTTCTGTTGGTTGATGTGGGATATTTGTGTCTGGATTCTTCCATCTAAATATATCACTCCATACTGATGCATTTTGATTAGAGAGAGTTCAAGGTCTTTTATCTTGGCTTTATCATCCCTTGGGGAACACACCCATTTTTTGAAAATTTGACAAAAATGTGAAATTATACTTTATACAAATCATTTCCACCCCATGAATAGCTTCTCCTTTTAATTTAATATTGGGGATGCAATCAACCTCCTGCTCAGTCTTAATCTTTTCAATCATCTTCAAGAAATATTTCTACCCCCCCCCCCCCCTTTGTGTTACCTTTTGCTCTTGATATAATCTCACTCAAT
>JAAOWG010000735.1:0-11928 GCA_036491945.1 Paranurophorus simplex
TCCAAAGTTCAAATTACAACCTATAGCAATATGGGTTTCATTGGAAAGGTCTTGTTGACCTGATTACAATGATATCCATGTGGATGACCTAAATATGACCTGTGATCTTTAAAAAAGGTCAAAGGTCAAATTTTTAGATTTTGTCTAACTAAACAATATCCAACTGGGAAAGTGGTGGTGGTTAACTGGAGTCGCTAAGCGCGCTGCTTCGCGCGATATTGAAAGAAATACCCACAGTACCCAATACCTAACTGTACCCAATACTACCCACAGTACCCAGTACCTAACAGCAATCTTTCGCTACTTGGCTATACCCGATTACTGCGGTTTATTTGAGTTACAATTACAATGTCATGATGAGGTCTTTGCAACATGGACTGACGAATACTTAATTTGTTCTGGTGCTGTACTGGTGTTTCTCGTTTCATTTTACTTTTTGCTTTCTTGTTTTGTTGCCTTTTGTAAAAATGTGAATAAGAATGAAGCAAAGGGTGCAGGGGAGTGAGTTGAGAGAATATTTATGACCCAACCTCCCAAAAAATCAAAAAGTGATACCGATGGAGCATCAAAACCTAATAAGCTTTTATAATGAGTCTTAAACGAGTGTGATTCTGCAGCAGTTTGAATAAAAATTAAAAAAAATTTGTTGTAAGTTTTACCCAATGTTTCAACTGTCAGAACTTGTCACATTTCTACAAGTTTTTCCCAATTTTATTCAAGTCCTCTCGGTCCTTTCTTTCCCTTTTCATTTCATTACAACTTTACAACTATTACATACAACTACAACAAACCCTAATGGCCCAAGGAAGGAGCCATTTATGAAGGAACCAACAGCATATTATCGGCCCGATAGGGATTTGAGATTTGATTTGATGGATTCTGAATATTTACAAAGCTTTTAACAAAATTCAAAATAAACTGAATTAAGAAAGGCTCATTTAATCGGTTTGAGTAAAAATGTGGATTCATACGTTATTTTGTTGCTGTTGAATTTATTGTATTGGTTTTCGTACATGGTAAAATGTTGGATACATGTATATTCAACTTTAAAATGTGTCACGAACTTTGGTAGCTGAGAATGAATAGAATTTTGATGTGTACTCAGAAAGGGACTAAAGGGTCCTTTGTATGGAAAACATTGAAGGAAAATAGGCGCCTCTCATGAGTTAAGGCAACAACAATATATATAAGGCAAGGGAGTAAGGGAGCAATGGAAGGAACATACGCCATGAGGCATTATTGTTGGATTGCTCGTTTAAAATATTTCTGCTCTTCACCTTAACATCGGCAGTTGGCCAAATGATGCACTAATGTAAGCATCAAAAAATATAATACTACAACATACAACACAAGTAAAACCCATCAAACTTTTCATCTCACTCACTGCCCCAAGAACATTGAACAAAATCTCACGGCTAACGTTGTCTAACGCTTGGAAAGTGAAGTTAAATACTAAAGCAGAGAAAAAAAAGTGGAAATAGTTTATTTAAAAAAAGGATTTTCCACATATTTAATAATAACTTCTCATAGTTCATCCGAATGAATGCCTGATATGGTATCCTGGTGTAAAACTGTAAATATTCATTGGACTGTTGGCTTTTTAAAGGTACATACATACACACAACTGCTTATTATGAATTCATTCATTTATAATTTTATGTACTATTGTAATCACTAAACTCATTTAGAATAATATTTAATATAATCCTTCATTTAAATTATCATTAGTTACTACAATATTATGAGACACCAGTACGGAGGTTGAAACTCTTGAAACGTAGAGAATTTTTAGGAAAGGACTTTGTTCTGTTTTGAGATTGAAGTGATACAAATAAGGTAATTTCATGCAAACTTGATTGAAATGCTCTAAAATCAATATTTTTAAATTGTTTGGAATTTTTAGAATTTTAAAAGTTGACTTTCTGAATATTTACACATTGTTCTATCCATTGGTGTAAATATAATTTATTTTGGTTCAAGGGGAAGGGGTTTCCGGTAGTTAAATTGGCGCAGATGTTTGTCGGGGTTGCGGTTGGATTGTTGTTGAAGGTATTTCAAGTCACCTCTCCTTTTATGTTACAGATGAAATAAAAACTCCTTCAAGGCACAAAAACCATTGGGTTTTGACAAGGAAGCTATGTACTATTATAATGCTTTATTAGCTTCAACAACAATAGCAATACACATTTGCATACACTTACTATATAAAACCAAATACGACACGTATGTACATATATCGGAAGAAAATAAAATTCCAATATTTTTTTTATTTCTGCAGATTACTACTTATACATATACATAACTACAATAAATAAATATATAAATAAATAATTAAATATATTACATAAATAATTATACATAAATACTTGCAGATAAAACGATGGAATATGCAAAGCAATATTTGTAGATGTTTTGGTGATTAATTTCCGGATTATTGAAATTTAATTTTATCATGGGATCCCTTGACGAAAACGAAAAGTGCTATAACTCATCCAACAATTCATACTCTGGAAATTATGGAATTGAGAATAATACAAAAGTTGGTGACTGTTCAATGGTACAGACTTCTACCCCACTTCGCCATTTCCAAGAGAATGGAAATAATAATAATAACAATAATTGGACCGGAAGAACCTCAAATGTATACCAAAATCATTTTCAAACCCAAAGGACTACTGCTACCACTGCAGTCAAAATTCAAAATCAAAGACCTCATACCCCATCCCTCATAAGCTTGGATAGAGCAAATCTTAAATTGAGATTATTTGAATATCCCCTTTTCTCGGGTAAGGAACCAATTATAATTGCCTCTTTACATTATATTAAACTACAAATGACATAAATAATTTACACAAGTTAATTGTGTTTGTTATTGTTGGTATTTCAATGTCTATTTAGCCTGAAATGAGAGGGCTTAGATAATGCAGAGTGTGTTCTTTTATTGTTCTCATCTTCCATGTAAAATGTCACTGCTAAATACAATGCTTTTCTAGCCTTTATTTTTCATAATAATGGATAGCTAATGGGAAGTTTGTCATATTATTATTTATCTTTTAATAGTATGTATGTATCTTAAACCTTAATGCAAAGACCTCATGCTCACAATGGGATGCTTGCATAAGAATAAAATAAATTATTACAGGGTGAAATGACTGGAAAGAACTTGAAAAGAGGTGTTAGCAGACCACCCACCCACACATTTACATACAAATCTTGTGCATGTATTTTTACAGATTACTTGTTGAACCTCTTTTGCTTATTACAAGACAAGAGTGAAAGAATTATGAAAGATTTGATGTGTATGAGATTCCTTTCTAATAAATGTGTAATTAATTGAAGTATAAAGGGAAAAAGAATGTAATTGAATTTCATCTTCATCACGCACCTTCTTTTCTTTTTGTAAACAAAGTGGAACT
This sequence comes from Paranurophorus simplex, assembly GCA_036491945.1. Lineage (NCBI taxonomy): Eukaryota > Metazoa > Arthropoda > Collembola > Entomobryomorpha > Isotomidae > Paranurophorus > Paranurophorus simplex. Next base: position 3,417 of record JAAOWG010000735.1, read on the forward strand.
CATTTCTTGAATTATTATCCCAATGATAAAGATTCATGCCTTATTTATTACACATTGGTTCGTGCCATTTAAAGTAAACTTGTGCATCCTGTTTTTGATCTGTTGCCATCAGCAGATGCATCAAAGCCGGGTGTTCTAACGCTAGCTATTACAAATATCGTGTTCATCATCGTATCGTCTACAGATAATCTATATAAAGAAGAATTTAAATGGAAAGGAATATAATAAGTGTAAGATGGCAAAGAAAGGGGGGTTGACTCACTTGACTGATGGAAAACACATCGTTTGAGTCTCTAGGATTTCGTTTTCAACTTTATGAACTCCAGCAAAAACAGGAAGGCTAAATTTAGGTTTCAAATTTAAACCGAATGTTCCAGGAGTAGTGCAATGACGTATTTTCACAATCAAAAGACTTGTGTGAAAATGTGAATAGACTCATATTTACTATAAAATGCAAGGTTTAGGTTAACAGTTTATAGGGTTATTCACTCGAATATCTGATGATGTGTTTTGTATGCTTGTACGTCCCGTAAGGCTTAATATGATAAAGAATTGCCCATTAATTTTGGTCTATAAATTATTATGTCCAATATCTCACTGTGTAAAGTATAATAATTAAATCTAGGCTTAGGTTATATATGAACTCTAAAGAAATATGATCTAAACTTGTTCTTTCACATTTTGATTTCTTCTTACCACTTATCTAGATAAATCATTTACCCGACTGTGTTACAGATATTCTCTCCTCCTCTGGAGTCTTGACTGAACCCAATTAAGAAATAGTATTTTTAAATTAATTTAACCTCGCAGTTGTGTTAATTTTGGTGAAATTGGTTTAAACGAATTAGAAGTATGAGAAAGTGTTTAACCCAATTTATAAAGGATTAAATTAACTTCCATAAATGCATAAAAACAGTCTTTATACATACATATGTACATATGTATTAATGAATAGTGGTACATGAATGTATCGCTGATTCTGCAGTTCATGGCAAGAGCGAGTTTAAATAAGTTGACTCTTTCAGATCCTATTTTTTTTAATATTAAATATGTATAGTAAATGTGTAGAGTAATTTCTACCTGTGGTCCCTCTTTTTGAATAATTAATATAAATCACTAAATCTCATCCTCAAGTACATTTTGATAAATTATATACAGGAATCACAATGCTTGGAAGTGGTAAAGGGACAATTAAATCTCCAGATATTATATTACATGGAGCTGACATAGCACCCCAACATGCATTTATTGAAAAAAATGGAGATGAGGTTGTCCTACATCCAATAAGTCTGAAAACATCAATTGAAGGAAGCAACATTGCAAAACCAACAAAATTGTATCAAGGTAAATATGTATATCAGATAATTTTTATAATTTAGAAAATCTTAATCAGTTAAATGTGTAGCTAACACAGCAATAATAATAATTCATATACATGTTCATATATATAAATAAATATATACATATGTACATATACATGTATATTTTGCTAATGGATGGTTCCATATAAGCAGTAATAGTTACGTACACCTGAGAATTTTATTTCGTGGGAAGTGAAAACTATTTACCTGCATAATTTATTGATTGAATGAGCACAAGAAATTAAGGGTTGTGTGAAGTGTGAAGGAATGGAAAATAAAGGAGCGTGGAATAATTAAAAACCGGCAGCTTTTAATTCCAGATATTAGATCCCAATCATTATTAATAGAGAATAGGACTCAATCCACACCTCAGCATCTCATCACGCCTCATCATGACATAACCAATAAACAGATCAGTTTCTCGCAAATTCACGTTATACTACTGGAAAACTGCAAAACAGCAAATACATAAAAAACAGGTCAAATCAAATCACCCTCAGTCTCAACTCTCATTAAATACTTTATAAATTATTGAAGCACTAAAATTTATCGCACTTAGGATGAGTTTTTGGGACTATTTAATTCATGATTAAATCGACAGAAATATTGAGATTATAAGAAATGATTTATAGTGAAAAGGGAGTCATTAAGTGAAATAGCAAGGAAATATCTTTAGGGTGTAAGTAGATAATGTTTTTATGGGTTTATAGGAAACCTCATTAGTATTGGAGATTCTTATTTCTTTCGTTTTAATGGAGGAAGAAGAGTAGAAGGAGAAGGGTTCAAATATCTGGATGACCAATCTCCATATGCAATAATAAATCCAATGGGTAAGTGTCAATAAATTATTTATGCGACTGCATCCATCAATTTGATTCATATGCGACTTTATATGCCCCTCTGAATGTTTGTACTGTATATTGTACTTATCCACCTAAATACGTATACATATATGTAAGAAGCACATTTTTGTTCAAAGCTTATGCCGTCCACCACAGCTCGCTTTCATGCCTTTTCCAGTCAAACACTTTTGTTCAAATAATCTTCTTGAAATAAACTGTTGAATGTTGTTTATTACTGAGTTAGAATATGAACTTTACTTTAGCTGAATAACTGTTTAAACTGTTTAAACAAAAAGTTCTTTTTGATTTCATTCACGAGTTCTCTTGTTATTTTTTAACTCATTTTTTCCCCTTAATAATGCCGTCTTATTATTCTTCCTTGTTTTTCGATGAAATTTGTGGTGACCGCAGGTGTTTGGTTAAAAAATAGATTTTATTCAATTAAGGTGCTTCCTTTTGTAGAATCTATACATAAAGCAAAATGCTGTTGCTAAATAAACTATGCATTATTATACTACCAAACCCTTTACATTAAATTGGCAATGTCCCAACATAATTCGAGTTCGCTTCTTATTGCACTATACTCTTTCTTAAAACCCTTTGTTAGTTGTTTGCTTGGCTAAAAGGATATGTATATTATATACACTGTATACGGTGTGATGTCAGGTAGTTTTGTATTTTTCAAAATACTCAGCCTTTAATAGTATTGTAGAGAAAAAAAAAGAAAAAAAGAATTCTTATCTAAATAACATTAAAGCACTTTATTTTATTTCACCTTACCAGCCCTGTATTAGCTATCAGTACTATTTAAATATATTAACATTTGACACTCTGATGAGATGTTTTTTAACCCCATCAACATCAAGAGAATTGCATAAATTGAAACAATACAAATATGAGAAAAGGAGATAGACAGAATATCGAGTAAATAACTTGATAATAAATTAGATAAAATATGAGACAAGACTCCAATGACCAACGAGATCCCTTCCACATTATTTTTTACGCTCTCACCTCCGGAAAAATATTATCATGTAATTGTTGTTGACTCATAGATCTATCTTTCTTTCAACGTTTACTTGTGAAAATCGTTAAAGTTTTAAGTTGTTCAACTGTGAATAACATTACAAATCCAAATGATTGGAATGCAATGCTAAAGGGATAATAAACAAAACACTGTTGAATCATTCAAGGAAGAAGGGAAAGGTTTTGAAAGGTAGGGAGAACAAGTTAACAAGATTTGTTGAGAAGGGTACAGCAATTAACACTTTGAACCTTTTCAACGGAGCGTTCTTCATGCTTTTTATTCGAAGAAGATTTATTATTATTATATAGAAGCTCCCACACCCCCTTAATGTATCCACAAATAGTCGTGGGGTTACCCAAATTTGTGATATCCAATAATAAATATGTTTAAAGCGAAGGATTTAATCCAATAAAAAGGGAACAAAAGGACCATCTCTTTTAGGGCCCATGCAGAATAAAGAATATAAAGATTACAAAAGAAAGCTCAACAAACTTAACACCTTGTTCCTTCTTCATCCTTTGAATGCTTCTATATCAATTGCATTATTGTGGTGTTATTTTTTTCATTCGCTTATTTGTTTTCATTACGTGCTGGTGGGCTCTTCTAATGGGATTAGTCTTGATCATTATCCCTCAAGTCCCGTTGATATTTATATTATTATTATTTTTTTTTACTTTTTATTTGAATGATAGATAATAAGATGGATTGTAATAATACAAGCAATTCCTCCATTACAATTGAATCATCATCCCATTATGGTTGTCCTGAAATGATTGTGGGGGACTTAAATAGCAACAGCAACAATGGGGATTCCATAAGTTACATAAGCTATGTACAAAGCCCACGTAGCTCATCTGCAAGCACCACCCCCTCAACAACCTCGGATCTTGATCAATTAAGCCTTGGAAGTGGAGAATCCTTTATAAATAAAATAAATAAATTTGATTCATCATCATCAAAATTATATAAACCAAATTATAATTTTAATCGAAGTGATCAAGGTTATGGCCCATCAATTTCTTCCTTTTTTATTAATGATGATTCATCAAATTCATCCCAAGAATATCAACAAAAGCTACCTGGCTTAGCCCAACTTTCGAAACCTAAAATAGGGAGGAGTCAACATCCCCCTTATACCTCAAATAATCAACAACAACTCCAATCTGGAAATAGTGCCAAAAATAACTCCAATAATATTATCCCTAGTAGTCATAATACGAACGTTAAGACTGAAGAGATTGAAGCTGAAATTGCATGTGAGACGCTACTGCATATGAAACGAAAGCAGGTAAAAATTGAGAAGTGGGAAAGTTGAGACAATATCTTTGGGTTAGTTTCATCATCAATGAACATTTTTTGTTGTTGTAGGCAGAGGAAGATGCAGAATTATTTAAAAATCAACAAGTACTTGAATTAGATGAAATACTTGCAATGTGTGAAGAATATGAGGAACAAATATCAAATGAACTAAAATCTGCGTCATTATCAAATAACGATCACAACCCCACCACATCTCACTTCAAGACCAATTCATCATCTTTAGTTTGTTATAAAACTAAACTTGTTGATGAGGGGGATGGGTGTGGTAGTAATCAAAACAAAGGAAGCCAACCAGAGTCATCTCCAATAACTTGTAATCATAACAGTGGGTTTCATGGAATTATGCCAATCCCATTTTCTTCATCTCCAATAATAACGGTAGCAGCAGGAGTGGACAATAGGTCGAAAGAACAAGAAGGCTTGGAAATAAAGATGCCAAACAGTTTTCCTCGACAAGAAATCATGAAACATCAGATTTCACCATTATCAGCGGAAAAGATGATGATGATGAGCAAACCAGACGCTTCTCGTTCCACTATCCTGAATGTTGAAGAAGGTTCGCATGCAGAAAATGTTGTTTCAGTAGCTGACGATGAAGTATTTTACAATAATTGCAATGCAACACCCTCTTATCCTTTTCCTTTATTACAAGTACAAAGTCCATTATTATCCTGCTCTAAAGTTGGAAATAGAAACATGTCAATAACAGATGCAGGTAGTACTAGAAGTAAGGAACTCATCCACCCACCCCCTAGTAGTAACAACAGTAATGCAAGCCAACCACTTTTACTCGCTGCTACTTTAGCATCCACACCCACAAAGTCAGTATCATTTGCCAATGTCGTAAAAAAATTTGGTAGTACTGATGATGAGGAAGACGGTAATGTTGGCGAGCATCAACTTGAAAATGCTGACATTGGGAGGAAATCAACATCAATTGTAAAAACCATTGCAACTCAAGTTCAAGTACATAAAAGCTATGAAGATAGCCGTGTTGGAATAAATCCGTCAATCCAGCCTCATCAAACACAAATTAGCTCAGCCGAATATGACGTAAAAGAAACCTATTCATCTCCACTCACATCAACAAATGCCAATCAATCTTTCCAAACTGAACTAATTATAATCAGCCCCACATCCTCATTTACACAAGATCGGATTGCGAGACTCAAGGATAAAATCCGAGAAATTGAAGAGCAAGAAATTGAAGCAATAAGAGAGGTACATAATAATAATAATCATGTAATTAATAAAATAAAAGATTAGGGAGGATAAACTATATTGAAGTACATAGATACATAGTAGATTATTGTTTTTTTTTCATCGTTTTCGTAAACGTTTCTTTGTTTTATTCAAGTAAAACGTTTGAAAGTATTTATGTTTGTATGTATGTATGCAGATGGAAATTGAGAAGGCTCTTTTGGAGGGCGAAGAAAAATCATTAGAGAATCAATTGATGCTTGACTCTGAGGAATTATCTACCCTCAAGGATAGATTAGAACAAATTTCTGAAAGTAACAGAAGATGGAGATTGGATGGAGTTGAAAGGGTTGGAGAACTGAAGGGAAAGTTAATTTCCTCTGAAGAAGAATTGGGAAGATTAGAAAGAATTCATGAAGCATTCTGTGGAAGTACAGATGAAGAAACAATTTTATTGGAGCGGCTAAAATTTCAACATGAACTTGTAGAAAGCGATAGAAGGGTAAGACAATAATAATTGGAGGGAGTAGTATATATTTACATATTTACAAAGAAGGTCATAATTATGACTGTTGGGTTAATGCATTTCAGGCATTTGAAGATTGCGAATTTTATGAGATTGAAGAAGAAATAAATAGAGAAGGTCAACGAGATGAAATTTCCCAACTTGTTGCTACAAAAGAAAGAAATTATTTTTCCAAACAATTGGAATTGAAAAAAATTAAAAGTCAAAATCATTGTTCGGCTGGAATGGGGATCAAAGAGCTTCTCAAGTTAGAAAGGAAGAGACAGCAAACAATAAATGAAATTAAAAAGGTGAAGATAAATATGTTAGCTTCTCAGTTTTACTTTTCCTTCTTCAGTCACTGATAGAGTAAATGATTAAATTGACGAAATATTTGTTTTGTATGTAGTGCTATGAGTCAAAAAAATCCAATGAAGCAAGAGATTCGTTAACCTCTGGAACAACCCATCGCATAAACATTTCAGACTATGAATGTGTAAGATAAAATATAAAGTCAATGATAATTTTTTTTTAATTTGTCTGTTTGTAGTACTCCAACACTGAATTGGAAGAAAGGCTTCAAAATCTAAACCTTGTAACTCCAACAGATGATGAACTGCATATTGAAAGAATAAAATCTCGATCTCCAATTGATTCTAATTTGGGGGTTGGAATGGGGGCAAGGACATGCCAAACTCTCAAAGAAATTGAAAGAGTTAGAGAATTCAGATTAAATGAACAAGGTATGTTTTTATGAAAATGAAAATGATAGCAAAAGAGCGAAAATTACATAGAATAAACTGCTTTGTGAAAGCTGATAAGAAAATTTTAAGGATGAAATAAAGGGAATAATTTTTTGTAATATTTTTGAAGGAGTTCAAATGTTGGAAGAAGAGAGGGCAAGGGTTCGACAACTTCAAAAACGTGTTCAAGATGCTGTACGAGAAGAATGGGAAGCATCAAGACAAACTCGTAGCAAACAATGTGATTCATTAAATTCTGTCGGAAGTGAAGATACTGTTTCTGACATACCCACTGACAGGTAATACATATTATTCAAATTTTTAACTCAACGAAAATTTTATATTATGCAATTATTCATAAACTTGCCAAAATGTTCAGATTCTATTAAACGGGTTGGACTTATTTTAACACTATCAATTTATTTATTATTATGGGACGATTTGAATTTTAAATACATATGATCTACTTAACTGATGAGATTGCTTTTTGTGGATTTATAGTGGAGATGATACAACGGATAAAAGCGGATCTATGTCTACAACGGACATGAGTATGTCTACTGAGAATGGACAAAATTCACTTGATAATCAACATCAACAGCGAGGGATGAGTGGGGTATGAGGCTATTTGTAGTGATTTCGCATGAGAAATAATAACCAATAATTTAATAATAATAATGCAAAACGTGTGGTTTCAGATCCATGTAAATCATCTATTAGGATCAGAAGGGCGTGAAAGTTGGGAAGATGGAAATCTTCATGGAGTTGACACAATTAGAAGACGAGATAAAAATGGAAGCCAAATAAAAGTAATGTGAATTAATTATTTTATTAATTTGAGTATCGTTAATGTATTTTTGTCTTGTACTAAATTTGTTGCTTTTCCCCACAAAGAATCGTCCTCTTACACGTTATTTGCCAGTGAGAGGGGATGAAGAGGATTTTAATTTAAGAGCTCACATTGAATCCTCCGGTCATCAATTGGAATTATGTTCTCATATAACAATAAATAAAACTACAGCTCGAGGTTATTTATCTAAACTTGGAAATAGATTTCATAATTGGAAAAAACGATGGTTTGTATTTGATCGAGAAAAAAGATCCCTTCTCTATTATTCCCATAACAAAGAAAAGAAAGCAAAAGCGAAAGGAATTATACATTTTGAGGTAACATCACAATTAAAAATTTGGGAAGAGAGTATTAAATATTAATGGGGTATTATTTGCAGGGGATTCAAGAAGTTTACGTTGATCACTTACAATGCGTAAAATCTCCCGTGGATAAATTAACATTTTGTCTAAAGACTCACTCAAGGATGTATTATCTGATGGCTCCAACGTCGGAATCAATGAGAATGTGGATCGATATTATATTTACGGGGGCCGAAGGGTACAAAGAATTCAAAAATGCAAATTAATCTCTCCTCTCGGCCAACCAAACCGTAATTTGAAACCAATTTCTTGTTCTTATTATTACATATTGCTTTAATAGGTTGAAAACATTTTGTAAATAT